>CATIWQ010205236.1:0-60879 GCA_949673415.1 Euphorbia schlechtendalii | reverse complement strand
AACAAACATAAATATACGAAAATCTAACAAAGTAACTAAAAACCAAACTAAATGCAAACCAATGCAAACATGGAACTAAACACCCAAAATGACATCGAATTACATCCTGTTTTACACCGAAATTGATCGAAAGATAGGTCCAAAATGAACCCTATCAGTATTCTAACATAAATTTCCATTAATAAAGAAATTACAAATGTAGAAAGAAAATTACAACATTAACAATAATAATAAATAAAATAATTCCTAGGCACATAAATAAAATAAGAAAAAGATGCAGCAGATTATGAGCTCGGAATCCATAGTTCTAGGAACTCAGAGGCTTTCCCTTTCAGCTTGAATCCACTTCGGCGTATTCGTATGCTCCCCAGGAGTGTTCCTCGTTTGTTTTGAATTAATTGTGATTTGAATGGAAAATAAGTGTTTATTTATGCAAAAGATAATCTGACTCAGGTTTTAAATTCCTTTTAGATCCGAGAATATCTGAGGATTTAAGAAGAAATAGATGAAAGAAGAATGATAAAAAAATAATTAGAATTTGGGATCCAAACGTGTTTTGGATCCGAATATCTTTGAAGAATTTGAAAGAAAATATTTATCCAAAAGATAATTAGACTCGGGTTCTAAATTTGTTTTAGACCAAAGAATATCTAAGAATTTTTGAAGAAAAGTAGATGAAGAATGATCTGAAAATAATTAAAAGTTGGAATCCAAACATGTTTTGGATCCAAATTATTCAAGAAAATTTGAAAGAAATTATTTTTGTTATTTTTCCCGTTGTTTTTTCCTCTAAAAATCTGATTTTTCTCTAAAATTTCGAACCCCTTCTATATAAAAAAGTCCTGAATTTATAGAAATTCAGGTTGGCCTCAAACCGGGTTCGCTGGAATTTCCAACGAGGGTTGGCAATTCCAGCCCCTTGCTGGAATTTCTGCAAGGAGGCCAAAGAAATCCCATGGTCCACCCTTTTATTAATTTTTTTTATTTTTAAAATAATATTTAAATATTATATATATATATATATATATATATATATATATATATATATTATTTTGGACCCCTAAAATATTTATTTATGTCCCTTAAAAATATTTTAAGCCTTTAAATTTTCACTTTGAGGCTTTTAAATATTTTCTATGATCCTAAATATTTATTTAAGACCCCAAACATTATTTTTAACGAGGAGAACTTCCATTTGAAGATCTTCGAACAATCGAAAACTGTGTGATCCAAGGATAAAAATCACGAAAAACCATCATCATTAAAAGCGTGAGTTGGTATAAAATATCGTGCTAACAGCTGCCCCTCGTGTGATAATTGTTGGTTGTATAATCAGAATGATCACACGAAATGGAGCAGAGGGATTGAGAATATACCTGATCGGTGCGACTGGTGATTTCTTTATCCCCCTTGCGTAGGCTGTATGTTGACGTACAAGGCAAGCTTGTCCCGCAAGCTTGGCTTGCGAGCTGTCTGAAGAAAAAGAATATCATTTTCTATTAGTAATATATCATCGACATATAATACAAGGAAAACGATCACACTCCCACTAGCCTTCTTATATACATATGGCTCATTAGCATTTGACATAAAACCAATTTCTCGGATTGTCTTGTCAAACCTAATATTCCAACTCCTTGATCTTGCTTTAATCCATAAATGGACCTTTACAATTGCATACCATCGAGCCATCCTAGGATGCAAAACATTTGGGTTGTATCATCTATAAATCCCTATCCAAGTTCCCGTTAAGGAATGCTGTTTTCACATCCATCTGCCAGATCTCATAATCATTATGAGTAGCAATGGCAAGGAGTATTCTGATAGAGTTTAACATGGCCACTTGTAAAAAGGTTTCATCATAGTCAATACCTTCCTTTTGATGATAACCTTTTACAACTACCCTTGCTTTATAGGTAATCACATTACCATCTATGTCTATTTTCTTCTTGAAAACCCACTTGCATCTAATGGGCTTAATCCAACTTGGAGCATCAGCCAAGTTCCAAACTTGATTTTTATACATTGAGTCCATCTAACTTCATGGATGTAAACCATTTATCAAATTCTGAGGTTGCCATTACCTCCTTCTAAGTCTTGTGCTCATAATCTTCCATAAGGAAGATATGCTTATCATCTATGATGAAATAACCATATCGCTCGGGAGCAATTGGAGCCCATCTTGACCTACGCAATGTTAGTGTTATAATATGTTGTTCCATGCTTACACTTTCTTGTGTAATAGGTGTAGGAACAATAAGTTTATTATTTATTTGATCCTCTTGAGTGCCTTTCTCAAGATTGCTGCCACTAGCTTTCATAAGTATATGGTCTTTCTCGATAAATTGAGCATTTCTAGAAACCTATACCATTTGTTCCTTGGGACCATAAAAGGTATAACCCATAGTCTCCTTAGGATAACCTACAAACAAACACCTATTAGACTTAGCACCCAGCTTATCTGAACTTGTCCTCTTTACATAAGCAGGACATCCCCAACTGTCAGGTGAGAAAGAGCTAGTTTCTTATCATACCACATTTCGTATGGTTTTTTACAAACTGATTTCAAGGGAATTCTATTTAGAATATAAACTACGCTCTCAAGAGCATAACCTTAAAGGATCTGTTGAGTTTTTCTTGGCTCATCATTGGCAGAACCATATCGAGTAGGGTTCGATTTCTCCTTTCCAACACTCCATTATATTACATTTGTATAAAAAGGTATCCATTAGGATAAAATACCATTATCCCTTATATAATCTTGAAACTCTTGGCTTAAGTATTCACCGACTCAATCAGATCGAAGGGTCTTGATACTTTTCCCAAGCTGTTTCTCTACTTCGATTCTAAAATCTTTGAATTTCTCAACACTTTTATACTTGTTCCTCATTAGGTATAAATAACCATATCGTGAGTAATCATAGATAAAAGTTATGAAGTAGACGAAACCCTCATGTGTCTTAACACTCATTGGATCACATACATCAAAATGTATTATTTCCAAAGTACTTGTGGCATGTTAACCCTTTCCTTTGAAAGGTTTCTTAGTCATCTTACCCTTTAAACAAGGTTCACATGCTCCATAGGATTCCCATTGCATTTGGCCCAAGTCACCACATTTTGTGTAACTTATTTAAGCGAGTCTCATTTATATGGCCTAGACAATACAATGCCATAAGTATGAGGATTTCTCATTGTCAAACTTTGATTTCTTAACAATGTTCATATCTTGAATTTCACTTTTAGTATCTAGAACATAAATGACATCAACACATATTCCACAAGCATAAAGAACATTTTCACGTTGAATTTGACAATTATTATTTGAAAATAAAATTTTAAATCCATCTATTGCTAAACACACAATAAAAATAATATTCTTAGTGACATCAAGAATATAGTAGCAATTGTTCAAAACTAAAACTAGGCCACTAGGCAAACAAAGGCTAAATGTCTCCACAACTGTTGCAGCAACCCGTGCTCCATTTTCAACTCTTAGGTCCATTTCCCTCTTTGCAAGCATCCCACCATTTCGCAACTCCTGCATGGAATTACAGATTTAAGTACCACTACTAGTATCCAATACCCATGTAGACTCATAAGGAATTGTAGAGAAACTCTCTATCATTAACATGCCTGAAGTAGATGCCTCACTTGACTTCTTCTTCACGTGTTAAAAAATTAGAGCTTTCCAATCACATTTCCAGTGTCCGGGCCTTCCGCACATGAAACATCTTTCTTTGGACTTCTCCTTTTCAATGATCACATTTTTACCTTCCTACTAATAGGTTTCGAACCCTTCCTTTTATGCAAGTCTTGCTTGCCAAGGTACCTGTTCCTCTAGCCTTCAGAATCTCTTTAAAACTTCTAAGTTTTTTAATAAACTCAAATGTCTTACTGGTCTTTCTTGACACAAGATAATATTTCATGAAGGGTGAATATTTATCAGAAAGAATCTCATTCATAGTCTATGTTTCTTACTCGGAATTTTTTTCAATTCCTATCTGAGTCATTCTCTTTGAATACTCAAAGTATTCAATACAACGCTTAGTGGCCAGGATCCCATCATCTCTCCTAGAGGTATAGAAGAATTTCAATATTTCATTCCATTCGATCTTCATGCCCTCATGAATTCCTCTAAGATGGATCAGTATGGATTTTAGGTCCATACCATCATGCTGCTTCTTAAGCTTCAAGGTTATGGTTTCGAGCATCACAAGTGACACCACAAAAGCATCCTTCTTATGCTTAAGATAAGCCTATTTCTATTGAATAGAAGCCTGAGCATTAGCTGGTTCAGGATTATCCAAAACATAATCCATGTTGCTCTTCTCAAGCTGCTTTCTAAGAGCCTTGAACCAGTCATCAAAATTGATCCCTATCAACTTATTATCAAGTATCGAATGAAGATTTATATTTGGATTCATTGTTCAAGCTAGATATAAGATAGAAATTGTTCAGAGATTAGTATATGTACAAGAATTTAATATAAGATCTTTAATGAAATACATAATTCCTACTATTTTCATCGACCTTCAAATAGCCTGTTCTATTGAATTTGGGAAATTTGGTCCAACCAATTTTCCTTAGTAGGTAGCATTCATAGCCATTCATCATGATCCCCGCTATAACAGGTCAAGCCATGACAACACAACCATGGTTAGAACCTGTCCAATTGCATTCCATGCAATTTCTAGTCCATTTGAGTTCTCTTTCTTGAGACGTGCATACCTTATTATACGACTCCTCAAATATGTCTCCAATCTAGCATTAGCTCCACTGACATGGATAACTAACCCATTTTGATTAAGGCATTAACTGCTGGTTAATCAAGATAAAAATTGAACATGCAAACGTTGCAAGGTGGAATTCCAAAACTTAAAATTAACCTAAGGATTTCCTAAGCATGTCATGATTGATATAATCTAGGTTAAAACGTTCCATAGATGCTTTTAGGTTTATAAAGCTTATAAAAGAAACCTATCATCTAAGTTTAGAACATTACTAGTTGATACGTGCTTTCTCTTTCTTTGGTAGTGGTGTTCTCTTAGAGCAATTTAGTAGAACTTCACTAGTACGAGCTTCCAAACTAGGATAGCCTCTACGATCGTTCCACGCGAATCTTCACCATCCAAAACCTCATTGACGAAGAACCCGTTAGTAAACAGCAGCTACTAGTTTGCTCGAAGACCAACTCGAAAATAAATCAAGAAGGCTCACTTTAGAAAGAGACTTCAAAAGAATTCTTCGTTTGTTTTGAGAAACTCATGGAGGATCTCGCACAACGAACGAAGAGATAGATGTCGAATTCATAAAAAAAAGGCTGAGCTGAAGTGTAGAATAATGAGGATCTTGAAGGTTATATATTGGAAAAAGGGGGAGTGTTAGACTCCCCTTTGTTGGTCAGTAAATTGGCTAATAACAACAGCAGAGGGGGGGGGGGGTGAATGCGAAAACTGGGTTACTTTTTCTTTTTCATTTTAAAGTTAACTCAGTATGGTTTTTATATGCGTGCTAAGAATGTGTGCTGAGTGTGATACAAAAATGTGTAAATTGTTCAGCTCAGCTGGCACAGTTTATCTTCAACCCTTAACTAAGTAAGGATAATAAGAAAATAGATAAAATGAGAGAGATGAATGAGTAAAGAGCTGATGAAGCTAATCTCTTAGAGTTAGAACGATTACACCTGAGATTTTATCCTAGTTCGGCCCCTAGCTTACCTCCAGTCCCCGGATACAGTCTCTGAGCTTTAATCCACTAGTGATTCATTCGTTCAATAGGCGAAGAAGCCTTTACAGTGGGTAGACAAGATTATAGAAAGTATCCTTCTTTCTAACTACAACTCAAACTCAGTTTGGGTACCCTTCCCAAACTGACACTCAAGATTGATAAAAAATAGCAAACTGAATTCAACTTATAGTATGTTGAATCCTTACAATGTTAATCTTATGAATGATTCTCTCTATTACAAGCTAATAGAACTATTGATTGCTTGCAGATTGCTTGTTGATGAATTTCAAGAAAGCTGAGCTGATTTTCACAAGTTTTTGCTCTTAGGAAATTCAAGGTGATTCGCTACATTGAACGCTTGCTTCAGTCTTCTAATTATACTGTAAATTTTTAAGAAGTAGCCGTTGCAGACTTCTCATCTTTGTAGTTTTTTTAATATTTCTTCTGTTCACATCTTTCAAATCATCCCATTGGAGATAGTTTCTAGGACGCTCAAAGATAGAAATTCAAACGTTGAGGTGAGATAAGCTTCCATTGATGAAAGCTCTTTTATCTTCAAGCAATACGATCTTGGAGAGAGATGCACGTGTGGAGCAATGCGTAATCTTAATTGGTTAATGTTGCTGACATGGACTGACACGCATGGAGATACTAAGGAATGGTGTTGATAGAGGCACACTCTTCTTAGACTTTTAAAGAAAGATTCCCGACAAGCCTTAGTGGAGTGGAGCCATTTTGACTTGTGAGAGCCACTATGAATATTCTATTATTTGTTGCATAATTTGAACTTAAAAGCCATAAAAGAATATTCTGTTCCCTCCCAGAAATCGTTAGTAATACAGCTGTCATTTTATTCACAAAGTGTCATAGTAAATCACTTTAATTATTTAAAAGCTTGACTCAGTACATGCTGAGTGGTTATTTCATTAAATTGCATAGTACTCAGCATGGATTAAACTGAACATAGCTAGACTCAGCTTTTCTTATTCTAAGCCGTAACTTAATTAACTACATACAACAAACTGAGTTGTTTTAAACCAAAACAAAAACTCACGGCTTCATTAATTAAGAGTATACTTAGTACTTAATTAAATTCACTAGCCTATTCGGTTTGATATTTCCAAAACATCTTATGTACTGTTAGGTACAGTTTAACTTGGGTTCTACAATCTCCCCCATTTTGGACAGATAGAAAACTAAGTAGTAGAAGAATTTAATTAATTAAGATAGTTTAAGAATAACAAAAATACCTTAAAATTGATGTAAGATTCCTTTTGCTGAGTGACTTCCCTTAGTTGGATTAAAAACTCCCCCATACTGAGTGAGTCTTAAGTAGCTTAGCTCCCCCATACTTAGAGGATTTTTCTTTTACTTTGGGACTTCTATCTTAATTCAGCTTTTCTTCAAAGTTTGGTCTCTTGTATGAATTCCTACATCATATGCAACATTACATTAGAAAATATACTTAGCTATAGAAGTTAGGAAGATCTTAACTTGAGGTGAAAATATTTTATTTTATTAATATAAAGAACTTAGCCAGTACATAATATATTTTCTGAACTAAGATTACATTAAGTCCTATTACGAGTTTTTATTCAACTACTTAGACTTGGCCTAATGCTTATGGGATGAGGAAGAAGAAGATCCCTGCTGCTTCTGCTTATCCTTATCCTGATTGGCTCTTAATCTTTATTGTGGATCCCTATGCTGAGGAAGAGATCCCTTGAGATGATTCATCGTTCTGACAGCATCTTTAGCTACTTTCTCCCCCTTTGCTATCTAGCCTTGAACAATTTGATCGAGGAAAACATTAAAGGTTTCGAGGGTAGCTTGGAAGCTTTCTTGCTGGCCTATAATTGTAAGGGATTTCTCTTGTTCGAGTTGCTCCTTGCCCTTAGTCGAAAGAAATTCTTGGTCATTCAGCTCACTCAATAGTAGATGATGACACCTTGAGAGATGGGCTATCTGATCAAAATCTTGACTCATGAACTGTTGAAAGCACTATAGTAAGCCCCGAAAGTCCATTGCTGTTAGTGCAATCTTCAGCCTTGATTTAATGTCACAGATTTTTGGGTAGATGGCGGCTACATTTTCAGAGGTGAATTCAATGTCCTTGCCATCCATCTCTCCCAGTCTCAATAGGGCATCAATCTTCATCATCATGTCATCCATATTGGATTTTAACTCATCAATCTTAGCGTGAACTGATAATCCAGTCTTTGGGCAGATAGGATTGCTTTGAGGTATACTAGGCATAGGCATGTCAGGAAAGATTTTTCCCATCGCGAAGACAAGGAATTTCTGTGAAGAAGCAACCTTGTCTGTGATGTGATCTGTGATCTCCCATTCAATTGTGTCCATTTTGGTGTTGAGAGGATCTAGATTAGTGACAGGAGTCTTATCTAGTTTTGAAGAGATGTTCTCCAACAGCTTTAAGATTATGTCTTGCTTTTTATCTTGAACAAGTAGAAGCTTGGATTCTTACTCTACAGGCTTCGTAATGCTGTGGTTGATGTCCTTTGTAGTTGTTACCTCTTTGGCGAGGTCATCAATCTTGCGATCATTAAACCTCTTTATTTTGGCTTATTCCTTTCCGAGTTCATGAATCTGTGTCACTTGAGTAGCCATGTTGGTACTCAAGAGACTCAGCTGTCTAGTAGCAGCATCCACACTACCCTTTATCTTACCTGTGATAGCATTTGCTAACACAGTAGATGTGGGGATAGATGCAGTAGCTGCCCCAAGCTAGGCTGCAGACTCCATTAACCCGTTCAGAATCAGAGCCATCTTATCAACTAAGCTTTTGGCACTCTCTTTCGCCAAGTGATTTCCAATAGCCAACATGTTACCCTACATTCTTTCAAACTCCTCAAAGTAGAGAGAATCACTAGGCACACTTGTGTGATGTTCGAATTTTGGAAATTTTACCATGGGTCTAGAGGATAAGTCCATCAATTCTTGAGTTAGTAGCATTTTTCTTACTGCTCCATCTAACTCAGCATCATTCCTGAGCATTGGAAATTGCTTTCTAGCTAACTCACGAACTGTGTGAGGAATGATGTATCAGCCATTTTTAACTTTCTGCTGGATTTAGGTGCTTCATGGGCAATGATGTATCACTTGTATTTCCCTGCTGAGTGTAATTCTCAGTATTGGGAACTTCCCTAACCAGATGGGTTAAGGGGGTAGTGGATGTGTTTGTAGAAGTAGAAGTTGTTTTTATAGAAGAAGGAATTAGTTTGAGAGGGAAAGAAGAAACAAGGGCTTGAGGATGAATTTGTTGAGAATGTACAGGGGATGAAGTTGGAGTGTTATGTACTAGAGAAGGAGAGGGTGAAGAGATGTGGATGATAGGTGATTTCTTAGATGAGGTGGCGGAAGAAGAAGAAGAAGAAGAAATTTTCTATGTGTCAGGATCTACAAGAGTAGAACCTAAGGGGTTAATAGAACTTAAGGGTGAAGGATTTACAAAAAAAGAGAAGGGGTAGGAATTTTATTTACCTCTGGGTTAGCCATTTGATCCAAGCACAGATCAACCTGAGGTTGCTCATGCTGAGCAGCGGATTCCTCAACAAGAGTGAAACTATGTGTGGGGAAGTTGGGTTCCTGAGGATCAGATTCCTCAGTGATGGGATTTATGGAATCCCCAGCACCTTCCTTGATTCCCACCACCTGCACAGTTCTGGGCAGTGGCCTTCTAGTGGAGGAGCACTTACGTTGAGTATCCTTCATCTTGGCAAACACTTCTTCCAAGTTCTCAATAGCATTGGACACATCCTGGTCTTCTGTCTTATATTTCTTGGCCTAGTCCTACACCTTAGTAGAGTCTAAGACTACTATTTTATGCTTTCTTTGGCTCAAGGATTTACTAGACTCCACTTCATCCTCTATCTCCTTAGCTAGCTCAGCTTCCACCTTTGCCTCTACTTCTCTTTGAGAGTGGGTTTTGCAATCATTCTCCTCCGCTGGTGCTGAGTAGGAACTTCATTGGACTTAACTAGACTCTTCCCCTTGGCCTCAGAGGAGGTAGCCTTCTAAGCTATGGAGGAGGTGGTAGAGATCTTCTCAAATATCTTGGAGATAGGAGCATTACCAGAATTGGATTCATCTCCAAATTCCACCATAAAAGGATCTTCCTCCTCCTTGCTGATGTCCACAAGTACTACTGTCGGAATGCACTTCTACTTTCACTTTTGTTGTGCATTGGCCTACCTAGCATGCACCTGATTGTAGGTTAACTTGCTAAAGTGATGCATCTCTAGCTTCTTCTTCATTGGCAGAATTGATCTATTGGACTCCCAAAAAAACTTACCCAAATCAACTTTCACCGCTCTCATTATCTCAGATATGAGGTAACCATAGTGATAGACGGTAGTCACTTTGGTCAGGTGATGGAGTATCGGCACTGGCTAATTAAGTTTCTTACCCTCTACCATATGGTAGACCACACACCTTTTGAAATAGGTGCAGCTAATCAACAAGCCAGTCTTTGGCAACAATAGCTTCACAACCAGCTCATGACACATCCTAGCTTCCCAATATATCCTGCTAGCAGCAATCTCCCTAGACACATAATTTGCGGGGAGTTCCCAATCTTCAGGAACAAGAACAACATCTTCATCTTCAGATCGCTTGAGCTGAGTGCCTGAATTGGGCATGTTGAGAATGCTCCCAATGAGCCTGGTGCAAATCAGTGTTGTCTTTCCTATGCACTCCATCAACAAGACATCATTAAAGCCTATAATGGTGTATAAATGAGTGTAGAAGGCTCTCATGAGTCCTGTTACTACTGGACCCTCCATTTTCAGAAAAGCACTGAGTCGCTGTTGCTTGATGACTCTGTGCATAGTCTTGTTCAGAAGCAAACTTTCATAATCAACCTCACAGACTAGTCAAAAGTCTAGGTTATCTTCCCAAGCAATTTTGGCGATACGAGTCCCCACCTTTAAAGTAATTTTCTCTGTTTTTCCTTGATTGTCCACCACAATCTTCATCACAGAGGTGTTCTTGAGTTTGAAAGTGCTTTCGATTCTCACCATTTGAGTTTTGAAAAGAGGAAACAAGAGAATTTGAAGGAATGAGAATTAGGGTTCGAATGCTCTAAGGGTTTTGAAATTGCTAAAGCAAGTAAACTTCCTTCTCTCAACTAATCATCTTATATAGGTAGAAACCCATTATAGGGGGTACATGGCATAATCATAGCTTAAGATGGATAATTAACGCTGAGATTAACATCCAATGAATTGCCTCGGTAAAACGATGAGTTTAGACAATGACTGTTCCAATTCCATTCCATGTTATTTGAAAATGTAGAAATTTGAAATTTTAGCTATGAATAGGAACTTACACTGTTACTTAAGAACTTTGATAGTGTTGACCACGTGTCCTCTCATACTTAATTGTCAATAATTAGCCAAAATTTTGATGAATTCTATCTTCTTCATCACTATGGATTACTCATACCGATCAACATCCTTAACTTATTGAATTATTCCTTTGGTAAAGGCTTAGTGAATATGTCAACACGCTGCTTATCTGAAGGAACATAATCAAGCATTACATCTCCTTATAGTACATGATCTCTGATGAAGTGATGCCTAAGGTTGACATGCTTCATTCTTCCATGCTGGATTGGATTTTTAGATAAATCAATTGCACTCTTGTTGTCGCACATGACTTCAAGATAATTTGACTTAATTCCATATTCTTCCAATTGCTGTTTTATCCAAAGAATTTGAGCTATGCAACTTCCTGCTACCATATACTCAGCTTCAGCTGTGCTCAACATAACTGAAGTTTGCTTCTTGCTTTACCAAGAGACAAGACATTTTCCAAGGAAGTGGCATCCTCCTATTGTACTTTTCCTATCCAGCTTATCCCTTCCATAGTCTGCATCTGTAATCTTCTAGGAGTGAAATATGAATTGTTGGGATACCATAGACCTACTTCAATTGACCCTTGCAAGTACCTAAGAATCCTCTTCATAGCTGCAAGATGGGATTCTCTAGGACCAGCTTGGTAGCTAGCACAGTAGCACACAACATACTGTATGTCTGGTCTGCTGGCATTTAGATAAAGAAGAGAACCAATGATTCCTTTGTAGAGTCTATTGTTTACTAGATCTCTAGCCTCATCTTTACTCAAAATTGTATCAGTGGCCATGGGAGTGCGCATAGACTTTGAGTTTACCATGTCAAATTTCTTCAGGACTTCTTTTGCGTATTTGGACTGGTTGATGAAAATACCATCTTCTGATTGTTTGATTTGAAGACCCAGAAAGAAGTTCAATTCTCCCATCATGGAAATTTCAAACTCGCTCTTCATTTACTTGCTGAATTCCTTGCACATCGTTTCATCAGTTGCTCCAAATATAATATCATCAATGTATATTTGGACTAGCAACTCATCTTCTTTTCTTTGCCTGATAAATAGAGTCGTATATGCTTTTCCTCTTTTATAGCCTTTGCTGATTAGGAAATTAGTTAGCCTCTCATACCATGCTCTTAGTACCTACTTCAATCCGTAGAGAGCTTCCTTCATATTGAAAACGTGCTCTGGATATTTCGCATCTTCAAATCCTGGAGGCTGGAGAACATATACTTCTTCTTGAATGAATCCATTTAAGAAAGTGCTTTTAACATCCATTTGAAATAGTTTAAAATTCATATGGGATGAGAAAGCACAAAGGATTCGAATGGTTTCAAGTCTAGCTAATGGAGCATGAGTTTCATCATATTCAATGCCTTCCTGCTAATTGTAGCCTTGAGCAAAAAGTCTGGCCTTACTTCTAATAACATTGCCATCTTCATCAAGCTTGTTCTTGAAGACCTATTTGGTGCCAATTATTATTTTCCTTTAGGCTTAAGAACTAGATTCCAGATATCATTACGTTTAAACTAGTCCAGTTCCTTTGTAACTACAATCATCCAGTATTCATCTCCTTCTGCATCTTCAAACTTCTTAGGTTTGATCAATGATATGAAAGCTGGATGACTTATCATACAGCTTAGTTGTCCTCCTTTCATTACTAGATTGTGAACATTATCGACTATGTTATTTAGCGAATGATTGCGATGGGCTCTAATCTCTCTTAGAAGATTCGCATCAGCTACCGAAGGATTGACAATTGGATGCTGAGGTGGTGGTTGATCTTCACCATCGTTAAAGTTGATTGAGAGATCTTCTTCGTCATCTTTGGTTTCCTTAGCTGGGGTATCCTGACCTGGGTTGGGTAGCTCAGCTTGTGGCGTACTGAGTGGATTTGGGAACTGAGTGGCTCCTTCATCTTCATCGTTTAGACGTCTTCTTACAGTGTTAGTTTTATCAAAATCTACATGCATAGACTCCTCTAAAAGGCCGGTTCGCTTGATATATATTCTATATGCCCTACTATTAGTTGAGTATCCTAAAAAGATACCTTCATCAGATTTAGGAATAAACTTTCCTAATTGCTCTTTGGTGTTAAGAATAAAACATCTACAGCTAAAGGATCTAAGGTAACCAATCTTAGGCTTGAGCCCTCGCCAAAGCTTGTAGGGAGTTTTCTCAAGAATTGGGCAAATTAAAACCCGATTCAAGATATAACATGTTGTGTTAACAACTTCTCCCCAGAAATATTTTGGTAGATTGTTATCACTCAACATGGATCGAGCCATTTCAACTATGGTCCTATTCTTCCTTTCTACAATCCCTTATTATTGAGGAGTATAAGGGGAAGAGAAGTTGTGCTCAATGCCATGTGCTGAACAGAATTCTTCAAAATAGAAATTCTCAAATTCACATCCATGATCACTTCATATTCTACAAATATTAGCTCCTAGTTCGTTCATTATCCGATTACTGAGTTTGACAAAGGATTCATAAGTCTCATCTTTGCTACTCAGCAAGACTACCCATGTGAATCTTGTGAAGTCATCCACAACTACTAGAGTGAATCTCTTACCACCCAAACTCATAGATTGAATTGGGCCAAAAAGGTCTAGGTGTAACAACTCCTACGGTCGCTTAGTTACTACGTGATTTATAGATCTAAATGATTTCTTAACTTTCTTACTAAGCTAACAAGCAGAGCAGAGTTTGTACTTTTCAAAACTGATGCTGGGTAACCCCACAACTAATTACTTTTTAACCAGTTTGGACAGAATGTTCATATTGATATGACCTAACCTTCTGTGCCATATCCATGCATTATCCTCCTTAGATATGAGACACACATTAAAGGACCTAGGGGATAAATCAACCGTATAAACATTATCGATTTTAGGAGCAAAGAGTATGGTTGAGTTAGTCTTACTATAAAAAAACTAAGCATCCTGCTAAGTCGAAAATAACCTTCCTACCTTTGTCGCAGAGCTGGGCTACACTGAGCAGATTGAACTTCAGTTCTTTGACTAGAGACACCTCTTAGATTGATGGAGACACGCTAATAGTGCCGCAACCTGCAATATTGCCTTTCCGATTATCTCCAAAACTGACACTTCCATTTCTCTTGTGTTCCAATGAGATGAAATGGCTTTCATTTCCTATCATATACCTTGAGCATCCGCTATCCAAATACCACATCTAAGAGTCATCAGAGGATCTAAGGCTTACCTGCAAAATAGTTAAGTTTTCTTAGGTACCCATGCTTTTGAGCTAGGTCCTCCTTTGTTAGCAATGCTTATGTTTTTCCAATCATATTCATCATAATAACCATTTTTATGTCTACACATTACTGTAACATGTCCAGCTTTCCCACAAAAATCGCACACTATTTTGTTTTGGGCTTGCTCTCTTTCTTTTGTTTAGAGGAATTGTTCCTCTTTGAATTACGAGTTTGGTTATTCAGAATTTGATTGTTGGCCAGAGGAGGGACCTCTTTCTTCTTCAATGCTGATATCTCAGTAGTCAGCTCATCTAATTTCTTAGTGAGCTTGCTGATAGCACACTCTTGATATTCAACTTTTTCTTGAAGAAAGCGAATATCAAGCGATAAGGAAGCATTAGCATCTTCCATATCTTCACTTCTCCTCACTATCTCTTTGATGTTTTTCATCAATTTATTAGTCAATTTCATTACATCAAAGAGAGTATAGGTAAATTCTTCAGTTGACAAAGGAATTTTAGAATGTACCTTAGTTTGATGAGCTTTTTCCTTATCATACTCAACTTCAGAGTTATCAGCGGAAAATTTTCTACCGGAGGTAGATGCTAAGCCTTCACCATGACTTTCAATAGCCTTCAAGCAGAGATTGGCTGAATCAGTGGCTTCTTCATCGAACGATGAAGATTCTTCCGAGTCACTCCAAGTAGTAGCAAAAGCTTTATTCTTCTTGGAGAATCTCTTCTTGAATCTATCCTTCTTTATCTTTGGACATCTTTATTGAATGTGGCCTTTCTCTCCACACTCGAAGCACTTGATGTCCTTATTGAGGTATTTCCTTAGTCCTTCCTCAGCTCCATGTCGTTGCTAAGTTGACTTGATTTTATTGGGAAACTTCTTCTTATTGTTGAACTTCCCATCCTTCTTTATAAAGCGTTTAAAATGCCTTGTAAGAAGAGCCATGCCTCCATCAGAGTTGCAACTGGTGGACTCATCAGATGAGTCTGCTTTGAGAATAATGGCTTTACTCTCCTTGCTCCTATTTCTCTTGGAGTCATCTGAGTACTTTCTCAATGACATCTCATGAGTCCGTAAGGTGCTTATCAGCTCATCAAAGCTGTAGGTCTTAAGGTCATGAGCTTCCTCGATTGCATTCTTCTTAGAATCCCACTCTACTATGAGAGTGCGGAGAATTTTCTTGACCAGGTCCTCCTCACTAAACTCCTTTCCAAGTCATTTTAGTTCATTGACAATATTTATAAACCGGGTATTCATACTCTGAATACCTTCATTGGCAGCCATTGAGAACATCTCATACTCTCTCAGCATGAGGTTTATCTTTGACTCCTTCCCTTGTAGGTAATCTCTAGTTTCTTCCAGATTTCTTATGCTGTTTCGCATCTTGAAACCCTGTTAAGTTCTATAAGATCAAGCGCACAGTGTAACAAATTAATAGCTACGGCATTCTCTTTGAGAAGCCTCAGATCAACGTCATTGTAGTCCTTTGGATCTATAGGTACACGCACACCATTCCTGACCTCAGTAGGAACTCTGGGGCCCAGCTCAATTACGAGCCAGGCCTGTATACTTTGAGACTGGATGAAGTACTTCATATGATTCTTCTAGAATGTATAGTGATTGCCATCAAATATAGGAGGTCTGGTAACAGACATTCCCTCATTTAGAAGAACTGTCTGACTAGAACCAGAGCTGAAGTTATTGTATGCCATTTAAGGATCTGACTCAAGAGGATTAGTCTTAAAGTTTAAGCAACTACTCTGATACCACTTGTTGGTCCGTAAACCGGCTAATAACAACAACAGAGGGGGGTGAATGCGAAAACTGGTTACTTTTTCTTTTTCATTTTAAAGTTAACTCAGTATGGTTTTTTATGCATGCTGAGTGCTATATAAAAATGTATAAACTATTCAGCTCATCTGACACAGTTTATCTTCAACCCTTAACTGAGTAAGGATTACTCAGTGCGAGTTGGATAACAAGCAAATTGATGAAATGAGAGAGATGAATGAGCAAAGAGCTGATGAAGCTAATCACTTAGAGTTAGAACAATTACACAGGAGATTTTATCTTGGTTCGGCCCCTAGCCTACCTCCAATCCCCGGATACCGCCTCTGAGCTTTAATCCACTAGTGGTTTGTTGCTTCCATAGGCGGAGAATCTTTTACAGTGGGTAGACAAGATTACAGAAAGTACCCTTCTTTCTAACTACCACTCAAACTCAGTTTGGGTACCCTTCCCAAACTAACACTCAAGATTGATAAACAATAGTGAACTGAATTCAACTTATAGTATGTTGAATCCTTACAATGATAATCTTATGAATGATTCTCTCTATTATAAGTTGATAGAATATTGATTTCTTGCATATTTCTTGTTGATGAATTTCTAGAAAGCTGAGATGATTTTCACAAGGTTTTTCTCTTAGGAAATTCAAGGTGATTCGCTACACTGAACGCCTACTTCAGTCTTCTATTTATACTGTAAATTTCTGAGAAGTAGCCATTGCAGACTTCTCATCTTTGTAGTTTTTTTTTAATATTTCTTCTCTTCACATCTTTTAAATCTTCCCGTTGGAGATAGTTTCTGGGATACTCAAAGATAGAAATTTGAACGTTGAGGCGAGATAAGCTTCCATTGATGCAAGCTCTTTTGTCTTCAAGCAATACGATCTTGGAGAGAGACACACATGTGGAGTAACATGTAATCTTGATTGGTTGATTTTGTTAACATGGACTGACATGCGCGGAGACACTAAGGAATGGTGTTGAAAGAGGTACACTCTTCTTGGACTTTTGTAGAAAGACTCCCGACAAGCCTTAGTGGAGTGAGCCATTTTGACTTGTGAGAGCCATTCCCAACATCCTAAATATTCTATTATTTACTGCATAATTAGACCTTAAAAGCCATAAAAGAATATTCTGTTTCTTCACAGAATTTGTTAGTAGTACAGTTGTCATTTAATTCACAAAGTGTCATAGCAAATCGCTTTTAATTATTTAAAAGCTTGACTCAGTACGTGCTGAGTGGTTATTTCATTAAAATGCATAGTACTTAGCATGGATTTAACTGAACGTAGCTGGACTCAGCTTTTCCTATTCTAAGCCGTAACTTAATTAACTACATACAGCAAACTGAGTTGTTTTATCCCAAAACAAAAACTTACAGCTTCATTAATTAAGAATATACTTAATACTTAATTAAATTCACTAACTTATTCGGTTTGCTATTTCCAAAATGTCTTAAGTACTATTAGGTACTATTTAACTTGGGTTTTACACCCTTCAAATACTAGGTTAGTGGGTTAGCTGCACGGGTCACAATGACCCACAGGCTAACCCGCGCTCCTCTTACAACGCAAGCCCTTACGGCCTTGCCTTGCTACCTTAAGCTTGGGCTTACGGCCCGCGCAGTGAGCTTGTACTGCCATGGGCATTACTTGTGACCTTGTAGCCTGATAGCACACGCGGGTTTACACCATGCACTAGTAGCCCACGATCTTTTCAATTCGCGATGTAGCTGCGCAGGCCCTACTTTGAACAACCAGTGTTACTTTCGGGCCCACTTTCAATGGGAAAAATTCCATTGCTCTGCTCTGTGTAATTTTCCCCTATTTTCTCTTTATTCTCTTTAACTATTAATTTGGTCTAACAAAGTAATAATTCTTCTAACGAATTTGACAATTGGCATTTTCGGCATAGACACAGTCTATAGGTTCTTTACTTAGTCCGATAAAGACCCAAAGTGCGTGAGCTCATAAGATCCCAAAGTATAGAGCCACTAGAGGTTAACCTAAACTTGGTTTCCCATCTGAGAACCTTTAGTCTTAGTGTTCCAAACCTATATGGAACTCGATAGCTCTAGACAATCAAATGGGATTTCTAGCAAAGGCGTATGATTTCCTGATACATGGAACTTCACTTGCTTGTGACTTGATCTGGTTCTACAGTAGTAACCAATACAATACACTCCTTCCATCAGGTTAAAAACAATCCAATTTATTAAGCTCAGATTAAGTCTCAGCTCATGTAACAGCCATAGATATCTTGGAATTAGACTTGTTCACGAATAACACCAATCGGCCATTATGTTTCCAGATTGATTAGAAACCCATTCTATCAATCTTATACTTTGATCAAATGTTTATGAGTGTGTCACTTAAACAAGGGGCCCTAAGGTACAGCTCTCATTATATCACTATATCAGGAGTGATGGACCCCATCTTAACTACTCGGCTTACCAACATGTGATCATCATTATACCCGTAATCACTCGTGTCATCCTAATCGCTAGGGTATGAATAAGTACGACCTAAAGTATAGCAACTGTAATAAGACATAACACCAACACATGGATATAGTTATTTCCAAGTGTCTGTCTTATAGCACAATGTATTACAAGAATTCATTCATGTGTTAACTCAAGGTACCACCTTCAACTCATAAGATCGGTTGCTTGGATCTAATCCAAGGAGTAAGCCTACACATGCTAGTCTGTCCGTTCCATTGATGTCCAGTCTCAATGACACTATGACTAGGGATATTTAGACTATTCATTGTAACACATATGTGCAGTTCTCATACCACATAGCTCTCACTATGTCCTTGCACTTTTACGCTATGAAGTAGTCATGGATTTTGTCCCATCAATGCACATATACATATTTAATACTATACATAATACCAGCGACATACATAAATAAATAGAGAGCATTGATAAGCAACAAAGATTCCTTAATTATTATTAATAATAATTCAAAAACCGTTTATACATTATAACTAATAAAGATATATCGCCCTAATTACCTCTAGGGCATACATCATGTCTAACATTAACCCCATCTACTCTCATGACCAAACACATGTTAAGGGAAAGTGTGAGCGAATGACATGGAATGCGATGGCCGAGAGTGCGTAAAATGAGAGGTGCGGTCCACATGTGTGTGTTTGTGAAAACAAAATCCCTGGGTCGGGGACCTAGAAGGTTTGAAAGAGAAAGTAGAAAACATTTTAGATTGGTCAAAACCCGAATAGGCCGTCTCTTAGTTTTAGAGTTGCCACCTAGATTAGCTCTTTTTAGGAATTAAAGTCTTGTGAGGCTTAACGTCCGGAGGATGGCCCACTAAGACATAGAGATTCGGGTTCGGGATAAGTTTCTTACTTCTTATTGGATCACATTATATTACATCTACAAAAAATTGTATTTCTTAATTATGCATATTTGTACTTAAGTCATTTTCATGTTTGTAATGTATGATTTAACGCACATGCGGAAAGTAGTAAATCCCTACTTAAAACAAATAATAAATGCGGAAAAGTAAAGATTAAAAATTACAAAACCTCGGGGGATGCAACCGCCCGCTTAACCTATTAATTACATTTCCTTAAACAAATGAAATTGCAATACGCGAAGGAAAATTAAATTCCTAGGCATACATCTAACCTAATCTACCTGCATCCACAAAGGTTAGTACAGAAGATATAGCACAAAATGAATATTAACATGTATGTTCGATTTGATTTTGGCAATGCCCATGTGACCTTGTTAAAATATCGGCGATTAAAAATTCTTATCTTGGAGGAAAAAAATTTGTTTTATTAACACATACGTTGCTTATTTTAATTTAATGAAAATGCTCGAATGGCGAGAAGTGAGGTCTATTATCCGGGAATAATTTTAATTCCCTTCATTGGGGTAATCTAACATGTATTTAATTGCAAAAGTCTCATAGTCAAACAAATTAAAAGAAATGGTAGAAACATAAAAGAAGATTACATAATAAAATGAATACAATAAAAATTACATAAATAAATAAAAGGAATTAATAAAATAAAATTTAAAGAATAAAAAGAAAAAAAAAATCCTAGGTCGGTGACGAAAACCGAGTTCGTCTCAGAATTTAGGAGAAAAGAAAAATAAATATCATCATATAATACACGGGAAAAAGCAGCTCTAGGAACTCAGAGGCTTACCCTTTTGTTGCAAATCCACGTCAACATATCCTATTGATTTCCGGGAGTGCTCCTCGTTATTTTTGGTTTAATTTTGGGTGAAAAATCAATGTCATTTTTATTCAAAAAAAAAATTCAAACTCAGACACTAAATTTCTTTTAGGTCCGAGAATATCTAAGGATTTTTTAAAACAAAGATGAAAGAAAATTGGTTTAAAAATAATTAAATTTGGAACCCAAACTTGTTTTGGATCCAAATATAATCAAATGACTTTTTAAAAAAATGAATAAAAGTGGTTGTCAAAAAGCCAGAATTGTTTCCTCAAAAAATATTTTTTTGTAAAAATTTCTCCGTATTGTTGAGAGAAAATATTTTTTTTCGTAAAATTTTCGGTCCTCCAAAAATTAAAAAAGCCCCTATATTTATAAGGGGAATTCCCCTTATAAAGGAAAAAGCTGGCGAGCTTGCCTCGCTAGAAATTCGAGGCTGGGCTCGCCAGCTTATATATATATATATATATATATTTATTTATTTTCTCAAAATATATACATATATTTTCTTTCACAAAAATAAATAATTCAATTCAATTATTTTGAACCCTTGAATATTTATTTAAGTCCTTAAAAATATATTAAACCTTTAAATTTTCACTTTCAGAATTTTAAATATTATTTTTACGGTTCTAAATATTTATTCAGGGTTCAAAACATTATTTTTTTACGAGGAGAGCTCTCATTTGAAGATCATCGAACAATAAAAAATTGTTTGATTCTAGGATAACAATCCTGAAATGTCATCATCATCGAACGCGCAAACTAGTACAAAATCTCGTGCTCACAGCTGCCCCTCATATGATCATCGCTGGTTATGTAACTAGTATGATCATACGAAATGGAGCTGAGGGATTGAGAAAATATCTGACAAGTGTGGCTGGTGACTTCTTTGTCCTCGATCGGTGATGACGTGGCCCATTCCTTATGGGATTTTCCATTTCTTTCTTTAGAATCCCTTGGTGTTTGATGCCCCTTGAGGGCAGGTCGATCGTTTCCTTCTACGGCTCTGCAACCATTTCCTTCTTCGATTGTTGTCCTTGTGTACCCCTTGTGGGTTGACCTTCGGTTGGATTTAATTGTTAAAACTGCTGGAGATGGGTGCCTGATGGAGGGATGTTCAACCGTTTCTTTCTTCGATTGTGTTTCTTTAGTAGGATGTTGACTTGTTTACTATGACAAACTAAAGAAAAGTATAATGTTAGTACATTTTATGACGCATGTTATTCGATTGAGTTTATGCGAAGCAAAAATTTTTGCCCCTTCAATAAAAAATTAAAACATGTTTAATTATTTGATTGAGTTTATGCGTAGCAAAATTTTTTTCCCCTTCAATCAAAAATTAAAACATGATAAATAAATGAGTTTAATGAAAATTCGGGGATGTCTTGAAAACCGCTCTATTTTTTAGGAGGCTTTTGTGATTTTGCAATGTTGCTTAAACATGGCCTAAGTAGGCTTGAATTGACTTTAGGCTTGAGTGGACCATCGTCTTTCTTGGTGTTTGTGGGTTCCTCAAGTGGAGGAGGAATTTCTTGTTTACCAAGACGGTGTTGCCCCACTTTGGCATCGTCTTTACCTGTAAATGACATTATGTGAATGTATGCATGATTTTATGCATGGACAATATTTATCATATGATGCATGTTAGTTTGTTGCAACTATTATGGGCTTCGTTCATTAAAGAGCCTTCTATTGTGTTGGTGGATGGGTGCCAATAGGATTTGTCTTGTTAGGGATTTCATGGATGACTCCTTTAAAATGACGACCATGGGTTTGTTGAATCAGATTTGAGTTCAAAGCTTGGATCTGGTTTGAAGAGGAACTAGATGAGTCATTGATCCCGAAATGTATTGGCGATGCTTGCTTTGATGGTTTGGAAGCCTTTTGCCTCATGTGTGGTGATGATCAGAAGATATTTGTCCTAAGTTCTAGAGGAGATAAATGATGATCTGTGTCATTCCATAGATTCGATATTTCCTTGGTTCTAATTTCTACATAGACCGCCCTTACGGGTTTTCGATCTATCGAACATTTTCTTAATTTTTTCCTACACCGCCCTTTCAAGTTAGATTCATTTTTTCTTTCTTTTATTTTTATTTTTTTCATCTTTTCATTTTTTTGGATGTTTACTTACAATATTCTACCATTACCATGCAAGCAATCAAGATAAGCATAGGCATAAAGATTCAGAAAAAATGACAATTAATTTATGAACTTAACATGGGTATAAATGTTTCAAATGATTTGACTCCTACCATCGATTAACCCTTTCAAGTTTTCTAACCAATGCGGTTCTTTCAATGTCCTAAGTTTTGCTTGAGCAGCCCTTTTCTGGTTTTCAACTCAGCGGACTTTCTTTTTCTATTTTGAACAGAGGCCCTAATTTTTGCTTAACTAATCAAGTGTTTATTGACATGCTAATTAAAAATTTATTTTTGTTGGTACTATTTTTTACCCTATTTATTTCTTTCACCTATACGTTATAGCAATTGTGCTGGCCTTTGATGATTTGACTGATATATCAATTTCTGTCAATGTCCACGAGTTCAGTTGTTATCTCGTTCAACATTTTTTATCGATTGGTTGGTGCTCATGTTGCTTTGCTAGCTTGAGATGTATGTGATGATAGGTATTTATCATCAACGTTTCCTTATGAATTCTATTATTCTCCGACGATATGTGATATGTAAAAGGCTTCAGATCCGATAGCTTGATTCCATCAAGGGTGAATAGTTTATGTTCAATGATATTCCTTTAATGGTGTAATGATTGCCCCATAAGTGTTTGTGAGCCGTGCGATGGAGTTGATGTGCACAACGATATGACCCCTTCTTTGCGTCATCGGTTGTTTGACTTCAATTTTCTTTGTTGACATTTTGGTCTTCTTCTAGCTTCGATCATTTTGAGCTTTGCTTGACTGATTGAATGGACGTTTCGTGGTTCATTCCATTCTGGTTTCGATCACTTTGGCCTTTGCTTGACTGATTTAATAATCAGTGGAATTTTCATGCTTGGAGATCTTTCTATCAATCTTACATCTTTATAGGATGAGGCAAATGCTATCACGCATTATCTAAGTACCTGTGTTTGTCTCTCCTTTTCCCTCAAGAGTCAAATCATTTGAATTTATTGTAGGAGATCCATTTATACCCAAATTAATTTCATGACATGATGTATCACATGTGCTAAAAAACATTAAGTATATGTTTATGAGAATGCGTGATGTCAATCAATAGTTGATCAAGCAAGTAAACAAAGTTCAATTTATTCAAACATTCAAAAGCCTTATGGGCAGAGTTGCTACAAGCTAATTTATTACATCATTGTCCTTTTGTTATCTTCCGGTAAGTGCTCCATCCTTTTCACCTTGTTAAACACTTCTTGATAGCTGGAAAAGATATCCGACCCGAATTTGTTTCTCTAAGGTGGCAGTGCGCTATCCAGAAGTTTGGTTATCATCTCTGGTAGGGTTAAGTGTACCTGAAGCGTGACTTGAAGTATGATTTGAAGCTTTCACCATGCTTTTGCCTTATAGCCTCTAGATTTAGCATTGTGGTTTCCATTTGAGTGTTGAAACCATAATGCCCCATCATAGCTTGAGAAAGGCTATTCCAATCATAAGCTACGTTCAGCAGAAGGTGAATTGACAGGGTAGCCCAAGGTGATAATGAAGAGCTTATCCATCATTCATTCCCTGACGCTTAATGCCCTCATCACTATTTGGTAATGTGTTAAGTGAGAACACGGGTCTCTAGATCCCACATACTTCTTAAATTGTGACATCGTAAAGTTTGGTAGCAAGCTGTTTTTTTCCCCGATTATCGACTGTGCAGGTTATGCATTCATGAAATGGCCACTGTGAGTGACCAAGAATTATTCCCACAATTCTACCATGCCTGGTTGTTGGAGGATGGCGTTCCCATTGTTTAGATAAAAGCCATATTGCCCTTGGGGAAATGTTGTGAAATTGGGCAGCTGAGGGGTAGCCTAGAACTGCAAGGAAAAAGATGCGCTCCAACTTGGAATAGATTGTTGGGTCACTCCTTCATGAAAAGGTCCTGGTGCGAACATTGGCTAGGCAAGCTATCCCAGGAAGAAATGATTCTCAAAGGGATTGGAAAAATCATATCCCGGTTGACCAATTTGAGACTGGTTCTGATTCAGCTGACTTTGTCTTGCCCCGAGTTAGTAAAAGGCAGTAGGAGATGGATGCACCATATGTGAGGTAGAAGGTTCCTCTATTCTAGGCTAACTAGTTGGGCCAGCATTATTAAGGGTGGTCTCTGGGTTGGACGCCACATCATGAACCCTCTTGACGTGCTAATGAATAAGCGATGTCAGTTGGTCGCTATTTACAAAGGCATTCATGGTAGCTACAATCTGGGCGCTCACCGATGACTAATGTATCTGTTGAGGATTTTATCCCATAAGAAATGGGTGATCCTCACCCGCAACTTCCTCTCGTGGATCGGCCATCCTATCAAAACTAAAAGATGCATGATGAATTAAATCTGAACCCGAGTCCTCACTTGAGTACGTGTGCGAAACCTTCTCTAAATTATGATTGGAGAAATGCAAACCAAATAGTGAGCATGCCTCTTCCAAGCTAGGATACACAAGTAGAATAACAAACCATGCATGTAAGATTCATGACATGATTCATGATGTGAAGAAAATGTGTGAGATGTTAATGTTATGGCTATATTCACAAGGGGTTAACGTGCCATGATTCGAGATAAATAGTGTTGTTGTCAATCCATTTAAAACAAAATAGGTTAGCCGTTAAATAAAATGAAAATGGATGAAAATGAAAATCTAACCCCCGGGCGTGGATTTGAGATCTATGCGATGTTCGTGTGATATCGGAATATGAGTGGCGTATATGAGGTGACCAAATTGTCTGTGGTAATAGGCCAATAGTTTGAGATTTCGTACTGTGACCAGATCTCATGAAATGAAAAGGTTCAATTAATTTTGGGTAAGCAGTGCGACATACCCTGATAAAATGAAAATAACTATTGTATGAATGATTTGGTTATTTTTCCCAATTAGGGCAGAGATTCGGATGTTGGTGTGGTCATAAAAGGGTATCCGATGATGCATGAGTTATTACCTTTTGCGCGCGAATGGTTTGGGTATTAAGCGTATACCCTTGAAGATTGATAACGTAAGATTTTCGAAATGAGTTTGCCCCGTGTGAGATTAGGTTCGGATGTCAAGTGGACATCGTGTAAAAATTTGGGTGTAAAGGTAGGTTCATCCTCTACGGGCTAAGAATTGGACGTTGAGTGAACATCTCATGAAAATGAGGGTAAGTTCATCCCGTACGGGCTAAGAGTCGGATATCAAGTGATGAATATCTCGCTGAAAAGAGGTAAATGATGTTTCATGATTCTAAGCGGTTTCATGTAATCCCAGGGTAGCATGATCTCAAGTGTTAACTAATCCTAAGTATGCGTGACGTAGATTTGGCATCATGATGATGCGAAGATGCTATCTTACATCATTTTAATATTATGAGTGTGTGCGTTCAAGTGTCTGCACTAAGATTCGTTGTTAGCATGACACATTTGTACAATGCATGATGAATCAAAAGTAGTAAACACATAGCATACAATATCCAACTTCCAAGCATATAACTCCCGCAAGTAGGGTTTTTGGCTAGTCTTTATCCTAAGTTTGGTTCATCTTAGTACCGCGAGTGTGAGTGGACGACACGGAGCGATGGGCTGAGAGAGTGCGGGATAAGAGACACGGTCCATTAGGGTGTTTTTGTGAAAATAAAGTATCGGGTCGGGACCCGAAAGGTTTGATAGAGAAAATGAAATCGATATTTAGATTGGTCAAACCCGAATCCTCTGTCTCTTAGTGTAGCATCGCCACTTGGATTAGCTCTTTCTAGGAATTAAACCTGTGAGGCATTACGTCCGGGGGATGGCCCACTAAGACATAGGGATTCAGGTTCGTGATAAGTTACTCATTTTTTATTGGATTACATTATATTACATCTATAGAAAACCGTATTTCTTAATTGTGCATATTCGCACTTATGTCATTTTTCGAGTTATTATGCTTGATTCACGTATATTTGAAAGTGGTAAATCCATCCATAAAGCAGTAAATAAATGTGGAATGTAAAGATTACAAATCACAAAACCTCAAGGGATGCAACCGCCCGCCTAATCTATTAATTACATTTCCCAAAAAATAATTGAAATTGTAATTCTCGAAGGAAAATTAAAGTCCTAAACATAAATCTAATCCTAATCTACCTGCATCCACAAAGGTTAGCACTTGGTATATTACAACATATTGCACATATGCTCAATTTTGACTTTAGCGAGGCATGTGTGGCCTATTGAAAAGTCATGGTAATGGATTTGTTATTTGAAATAAAATAATTTATTTTATTAACATGTTGGTTGCTCGTTTTAATATATGAAATTGCTCGCATGGTAAAATAGCGAGGTTTATTATCCGCGAATATATTTTTATTCCCTTCATGGGGGTATTCTAGCATATATCTCCATTAATAAAGAATTTACAGATGAAGAAAGAAAAATTACAACATTTGGAATAAAATAGAATAATAAAAATCCTAGGTCCGCTTATGGAATCAGAAGAAGAAATAGTAAACAATTAGCATAGAATCAGCAACTCCAGGAACTCGGAGGCTTACCCTTACAGAGCAAATCCACTTCAAAAATATACAGTCGACTGTAGGAAGTAGTCCTCGTCATCTTTTAGTTTAGGTTGTTGAATGTGTGATGTAAATCTTGAAAAATGCTTGCTTAATTCTCGAAATCAGTTCCAAAATTTCCAGTCCTGATTACCGAAAATTCCCAAAATATTTATAGGGGAAAGACCCAAAAATCTAAAAATGGCAATAAATTTTAGCGAGGCGCCAGAACCCTCTAGAATTTTGCAAGGCAAGCATCGCCAAAGTTTTGGCAAGGCAAGTCTCCGATTCCAGTATTCTGCGATTTTTCTTATTTTTTGTATTTTTTGTGTATTTTTGTATTTTTTGTATTTTTAATTAATTTTTGAACTAAAAAGAAAAATTAATGAAAAGTCCTTTTAATCACTCAAGCTGGATAATCGAGAATTTTGTGATTCAAGGATAAAATCTCGAAAAGCCATCATCATCGAAAGCTCAAGCTGGTACAAAATCCCGTGATCACACCTTCCCCTTGTGTGATCGCTGCTGGTTAAATAGCTAGTATGATCACATGAAAAGAGCGAAGAGATCTAGAAAAAACTTGACCGATGTGGGTGTTGACTTCTTTGTCCTCGATCGGTGATGGCATGGGCCTTCCTTTCAGGCGACGTGTCTTAATTGGGTCATCCATTTCTATCTTCAAAGTCCCTTGATGTTTAATATCCCTTGTGGGCGATTCCGGTGTGGTCCTTATGTGCCCCTTGTGGGTTGACCACTAGTTTACTTCGTTTGTTGGAATTGCCAGAGTAGGTTTCCTGAATCTATCTCGAAAGCGAACCGAATTAGATTCCCATTTCCTTCTTCGATTGTATTTCCCTAGTAGGATATTGACTTGTTTCCTATGACAAATTGGAGAAAATATAATGTTAATACATTTTATAAGTAATGTTTTAATTTTTTTTTATTGAGTTTATACGAAGCAAAAATTTTTGCGACTTCAATCAAAAATTTAGAACATTGAGAAATTTAATGAGTTAGGGAGACATCGGGGATGTCCCGTTCATTGCTCCATTATGTTAGGAGGCTTTTATTGGATAATATAAATAGGTGGGGTCCACCTATTTTCTTTATAAATATAACTCTCTTCTCTTATTTTCTCACTTTTCACTCTTATTCTCTCTCTCTAAATATTTTCTCTCTTCCTTCTCTCTAGAAATGATGTTGTCGAAGTTGGCTGGAAGGCAGCTCCATTTCCCCTCGAGTCTTAGTCCTCAACCTACTGATCTAGTTGCATTTTTTTGTCGATATTGATGTTGCTTACGATTTGAGTGCGAGGGACACCATGCTGGGGTTCGCTCCAAATAATCCTGTAGAGACATTGGATACTCATTTTCCTGCCCAACTTCATCTTTCTTGCATCAAGGTATTTACTAAAAAACATTTTTATTTCTTTTTCCAGATTATTCCCCTTTATGTTGTTTAGGGAGTAGAATTGAACTAAAACATGTCACAGAATTTTAATTTAAAAATGTATAAAAAATTAGAAAAAAGTTAAACTAAGGTTCACCGGATAAATTTTTGGCGGACAAATTCTGGCGAGGTCCCCAAAGGGGTCATCGCCATAATTTCTAGCTAGGGTCCTTGCCAGATTTTCATGTGCGGCCCTTTGGGCTTGCCAAAATTTTCCAACGATGTCCCTCTGGATCTCCGCGGTTCTTAACTTAATTTAAATTTTTTTGGTATATTTTGTTTTTAATTTCGAAACTTGTCTTATTTGACTTTACTTGTAGTCCCCTACACTTCGGCACACGGGCAGGTATTCTACCATCCAAACCTGGTTACGTCATACTTCCTCTCGGTTAGAGCTTTTCCAGGTTATCGGGTTTGGTGACCGATCTTTGCGGCCCATGTTATTGCGATATGTGACATCTATCGCATTGGCACAGAGATGGTGCAACATCTCCCACACTTTTCATCTTCCGATCGGGGAGGTCACCATCACCTCGTCTGATGTGGTAGCGATCATCGGTATACCTTGGACTGGGACTATGATTCTTTTTTATACCTTCTTGGAGAGATTCTTCAAGACTCCTACTTCTTGTCAACGCATTAGAGGTTTGTTTGGTGTCGATCTGAGAGGCCAGGCATTGCGTTATAGCTTGTTGGTCAAGTATTGGACCAGTCGACTGTCTATTTCGGTGGCCAAGGTTCCATTATACATCTGATCCTTTCTGATCACCCTGTTGAGTGTGACCTTCTTCTCGATCTCGAACAGTGAGATCAATTATAGGTTGATCGAGCCCTTAGCAGATTTGGATAGCGTTAGTGGCCTTAACTAGCCCTAGGCGATCTTAGCTCGGACATATATTTCTCTTGATCTAGTCACGAGAGCTCACTTGAGGTCATTGCGATGCTGCTCCATGGTTCTCCAAGTAGTGTTTATTCATTTTGTGATTTGCGAATATCGGTTATATTTTTTAACCTTGATTGACTTTTTGATCTTGTAGGCATGAGCTTTCTTTTAAGGTTTCCTTCCCACCCCACGGCTTGCCAATGCTCCTGATGACACCCCTTGCATAGCCCGGATTTGTTCAGCTTTCAAGGGAGATGTATTGGACTCCGCAGGCTATTACCAGTAACTTTGTGATTTGACACTCGAGCAGGTGAGGATCTTAGTTTTGACAGATAGGACTACATATGTCCTTTACTCGGAACTCACCTTGTTTTGACTTTGCTGTTTCTTTTTAGGTGGACCGCAACCCCTAGAGGGGGCTCCTTAGCTATCATATGGTGAAGAAGATCAAGAGGGGGGTGGACCAGTGTCACTTTATTTTAGAGGGAGCCAGGACCCGCGAGTGGTACTTGGGCAAGCGCATATAGTTCTGGTGGACCAAGCCAGTGACTAAAAGACATATCCCTCCTATGCCTCTCATTGGACTGTTCTAGTCACATTTAGTGATCACCAACCTTGAGGAGAGGTAATTGTTCTTCGAGGAACATGGTGTGAGGCTCTCTGGTCGGTAAGGCAATTATGAGGAGTTTATTCAGGAGAGGCTGCTCCCACTTCATCCATCTACCTAGCTCAAGGCAGCGCGACCCCTTACATGGTTCGGGAGTCAGGGAGTTGAAGATTCTAGAGCGGGTGCCAGTGGCACCAGCGTAGGTTATCAGGTATGAGGGTTGTGTTAACCATTTTTTTTATTGACCATGTTTCTAATCGTTATCTATCCCTGTAGGAGGCCGCCTAGAAGAGGGCCCGTGTTTCCGATTTAATTGCTTCGGTAGGGGTTGCGAGCATGTCTTCTTACGGTGTCATTGAGGGTAGGTTTGCGATTTCCCTTGACTCATCTTTTTGTTTGATGGGTTTTACGATGATCGAGAGACAGATGCCTCTCCCATAGAACTATCACACATTGGCTTATGATCCTTCTGACACCACTCATGTGAGTCTTTGATTAAACATCTTGCCTTCAGCCGTAGTGTAGCGGTTTCGGGGTGTTTGATGTTTGTTTATTCTTTTTGTAGGTTACGCGTAGGGAGATGGATCGAGTGGCTAGACATTCCCTTTCGTTGAGAGATATGATGTATCTACAAGATGGAGTTACATGCATATGTTCCTTTTCTTGACCTGTTTTATGCTTAACTTTGCATGTAAGCATGAAATGTTATGTTTTTATGCATAAGGACATGATTTTCATTGTATGTTTCTATGATTGTAGGCGATGGCGGTGGGGGTCGATGAGTACGAGCAGCACTACCAAGAGCTCGACGGTCATTTCCGGGCGTTAGATATTCGTCACTATATAACTTATACTAATTTGTGTTGCATTGAAATATATATCGAAACTATATAACTTATACTAATTTATGTTGCATTGAAATATATATCGAAACTTACTTGGAATGTTTCTATTGAATGTTACTCACCACTAATCCTTGCCAAATGCTAAATGTTGTGCCAATCTACTAAAGCACTCACACTCTCAATGTGCACTCATACTCGAAACAAAAAATTTTTTGTTCGAAATTTGCACCAACATCGAACTTGTATATCTAACACTCACAATAACCTTGGAACATATGTTAGTATAGTATAGGTATGGATAAGGTATAAGCAACACAAAATCAAGAAAATTTTTCATTCTTCAATTTTTTTTAATTTTATTTGATTTTTTTAGATTTTCGGGATTTTACTCAAGTGCCACCCCACACTAGAGAATACAATGTTATTATTGTGATAGACTTAACTAGAAACACAAAACACACAAAGAAAATGAAAAGAGAAGAAAATAAAAAGAAAAAGAAAAAGAAAAAGAAAAAGAAAAAGAAATTTGAACCCGATTATTTTCGTTCTTCCGAACTTGAATCTGAAGGACTTGGTGAAATATCCATATTCTACGTCCTGAAGTACGAACTTAACTTTTGATTCAAAGAAATGTTGGATTTTATGAGCTGATGAACATCTTGTTGTATGGAAGCTATATCAAGGCTTTCTTGATTGATATCATTCACGAACTTCCCTCTCCAAGTATCTTCATTAGCGTGTGTACTCCCAGAGGCTTGTCTTGCTTAACTACTTTTGATTTGAACTTCTTCAATGCCTTCGTCAGATTGGTTCTCTCGAGAAGCATATTCTTCTGTTGGTCTTAACCTCGTAACCCTTACTCTATACAGTAAAAACGTAAATTTCCCTTGCTCTTTCTTAACTAATCCCGCTTTCTTCATGTAAAATCCTCCCATAAAGTTAAACTTCTCTCTTGGACTATATCGGTATGGCAGTTGGTTGTTCGCTCCCAAAATAATTTCACAAATTGTATTCGCACCTCCAACTCTATCCTTTTTATGTGTAGTAAGACTAGAGATGGATTCCAACATGTAAATAGGAAACTTTGGCCTTAATTGCGAAACGGCGCACTCCAATACAACCAAATCTTTCTGGTGTCGGAAAAAAAGACTTTGAGAGATAAACTTGTAAAGGTAAAAAAGGCTGTTACTCCGAATGTTCTTGTTGGATGAGTTTTTGACATCTTATCGATCCAATCCCGTTAGCTCAATCCATACACTCGCTAGATTATAATCGTCTTCCTTTTCAACCTCTTCATAGGATTTCCCAAAACCAAACCACTGAATCAAATCCATTAAATTAAACTTATACTCATCCCCTTCATTCCTAAATTTCCTAAGCCAATTCCTTGCATTCCATGCATCTTTTTGCACCTTTTTCACACTTTTTGCATAGAATTCCATCTTTGATCATTTCACTCCCAAGATTCACCTAGTTTCTGCACTTGTATAAAAAACAACTACATACCACGTGAAATCTTTTATATGAAGTATAAAATCACTCTAAACCACATCATTTTATGAGTAAAAATATCAAGATAATAAGTGTAATTATACACTTATCACCAGGCCTATGAACACGACTTCATTCATGATGTCTTGAAGTTCTGGGATCCCACTACCCACGTCTTCCATTTTGCAAACATCAAGATTTACCCCTTAGTCGAGGAATATCATGCTATCCTAGGGTTTCCTTTCCAGAGAACCTGACCTCGTTATTCCCGATGAGGTTGTCTTTTACATTCCCTTCCTTTCAGTTCGAGGGTGAGGATAAGCTACAAGGCTTGTGAAACTTGGAGTCTAGGATGAGCTTTCCATCAGCTCCTCTAGATGTTGGAGGTTTTTGAGTTGATGTTGTTCTTGGTAGGTGTGAGACTACTCCTAGCTCTCATATGGCATTGCCCTCTATGGTGCCCCTACTTCTTCTAGTGGATTACTTTTGTGGAGACAAAGCAGTTGCCCTGTTCTACTTACTTTCAGTTACTGACCCACTCTCTGCAAGTCTTTCTCCTACGGCATTGGCTCTAGGAGAGAGCTTGGTTCACCTAGATGCTACTTCAGTGAACCTAGACTTAGTGGGTGACCACTTTTCCTTGCTTAAGGTGATTTTCCTTTTCATCCGTTTTTCTTTGTGATTTTCACTACTTATTTAAATAAAATTCTCGTAGGTGTGGTTATTGGAGAAGCTTTACTTGACCACCGATCCTCGCTTGGGGAAGGCTCGGTATCTTCCTTTGCACTATGGTCTTAGGGGTTTTATCAGGAATGATCATCACTTACTAAGTGAAGAGGCTTGGATTGAGATTGTGGGACCTTATCGAGCTTCTGAGGTCCGCTGGCTTAGCCTTTGGTTAGAGATTTCATTTGTGACTATAAACGTTCATGATTCTACCGTACAACTGATGGGGTTATTTGGTGTCACCTATTATTCTCCTTCTCACCTGTGTAGGTAGTACGAGCGCCAGCAGTGAGTTCCATGACTTTTATGTTCGACTCGTTTCCACAACTTTGTTCCTAACACATCGGACCCTATACGAATGCTTTAGGTGCGCGCTATAGTTGTTATGCTGGATCACAATGCCCCAGAGACCACTGACATCGACGAATTCTATCATGGGTGGCTAGGTGAGATCAAGAGTCTTCCAGATGTTGATTATCACCTTAGGGTATCCCGTCAGTGGGAGAGGGACGAAGATGGTTTGGACCCCCTTCCTGACACTTCTAGGAAGCGTGCTCGGTGGAGTGATTGGCACCCTTAGATCTATTTTGACATAGACTTTGACATTTGTTTTCTAAGCTTTATGTTTGTTTTTTTAATTGAATTGCTTTCGACATTATGAGATTTTATCGAAATTTATTTTGTTTACTTGTGATATTCTGTATGCACACATCCATATAACATAAACATAAATCTTTGCAAACATAACTCATTTCATTAAATGACTTTAAAAATGGTACAAGTTTTCCAATGATTTGAATCATGCCACCAGCTAGCCTAAAACGAGTTTTCTAACTCGCGGCCCCTCTATTCCTCACAATGCCCTAATTTTTGCCTGAGCCACCCTTCACAGGTTTTCAACTCAATGGGATCTTTTGATTTTTATTCAAGAATGGTCGTAATAGTTTCCCAGGTAGCCAAGTGCCACCTGGTGGACTATTTTCTCTCTCTTTTTTGGTGTACTACTTTTGTTGATTTATTTCTTTTAGTCTTAAACATGGTAGTGCTTGAGCTTGTCTTGATTAACTAGATTGACAAACTTGTTTCCGTCCATGATCTTGACGGCTCCTTTACTTGAAATCTTCTTTATGATATAAGGGCCTTCCCAGTTTTGGCGAAACTTTCCCTAAACATCCACATTTGAGGGTCTCATTTGCTTCAAAACCAGATCTCTCGCCTTAAATGGTTAGCTTCTGAATTTAACTCGGTTATTATACGCCCTAGCCATGTGTTGTTGGTACATATGCAAATGATCTAATTCCTTTATATGTTGCTCGTCTATCTTGTTCAGCTGTTCAAATCTAGCCCTTTCCCAATCTAACTCCTCTAGTCTTGCCTTTAAGGCCACTCTGAGCTATTTTACTTCCATTTCAATTAACAGAACTACTTCCATCCCATATACCAACGAGAAAGGGGTTTGATCGGTGGGAGTTTTGATGCTGGTTCAGTATCCCCATACTACAAATGGCAACTTGTCAACCCAATCCCTATAGGTAACAACCATTTTGCTCAAAATGTTCTTGATTAATTTGTTGGTTACCTCTACTGCCCCATTGGCTTATGGTCTGTATGGTGATGATCGATGGTGCTAGATCCTATATTTCTCCATTAGGTCTGATGTATCTCCTTGGAATTGAACCCCATTATCCGTACGATGTGATACGGGATACCATATCGGGTGAAGAAATGCTTTTCTATGAACTTGGCCATCTTCTTAGCGGTGATACTGGTGTAAGATTCGGCATCTACCCATTTTGAAAAGTAATCGACCGCTATTACGATGAAGTGATGACCATTAGTCGAGCTCGATCGAATCTCACCAATGATGTCGATGCCCCACGCTGAGAATAACCATGGAGTAGATAAGCTATGAAGATCAGATGGAGGTAGATGATTGATATCCCCGTAAACTTGGAACTCGTGGCATTTTCGCACTTTAGCTATGCAGTCTGAGACCATTATTGTCTAGTAATACCCTTGGTGCTGTATTTTCTTGGCAAGTGCCATTCTTTTCATGTGTCGCCCATAGTCTCCTACATGCATTCGCCTTATGATCAGCAGTGCCTCTTGTTTAGTAAAAAATTTCAATAACAGCCCTTCCATTATTCGTTTGAACAGATCCCGGTTTACTAATCAGAATTGTACCGCCAACCACCGTAATGAAGTTCTCCCCGAGTCTGTTGCACCTTCTTGGTATTCCCCGATTTCTAAAAGTTTGAAAATGTCGGAGAACCAACTACTAGTGGCTTGCTCATCCTCTGACTCCACTAGACAACAGTAGAAGGGTTCTTTGGCTATTTGTAGTATAACTAACTTAATTGATAGAATCTAGGGGCCTTCCCAAATTGATGGTAGTGTAGCAAGTGCATCTGCCATTTGGTTTTCATCCCTTGTTACATGTTTAAACACGCATCTTGAAAATTTTTGTGAGGCCTTCCATACCGCTCCCACATAAGGGCGAAGTGATTCTTCTCTTATCTCCCAATCACCAGTAACTTACCTTATAACCAAAGCTGAGTGTCCAACTACTAACACTTCTTTTGCTCGCGCCTTCCTAAGTGCCTCCAACCTAAACAGACAAGCCTTGTATTCGACACCATTGTTTGTTACTGGAAACTCCAATCATTTGGAAAGAGGTATAACTTCGTTTTGTAGGGTTATCAAGACAATGCCTAGGCCGGCTCCATTTCTGTTCATAGCTACATCGAAGAACATTTTCCACTCTGTATGGGTATCTTCTATCAATGATAGTTGCTCATCCAGGATTTCTGGGTCTTCAACGTAATTAGAGTCCAAGGGTTGATTAGCCAAAAATTCAACGACTGCTCATCCCTTAATGACCTTCTTGGTCACATATTCGACGTCGAATTCAGATAAAAGCAATAACTATCTGGAGAGCTTTTCCAGCAAGTGTCGATGATTGGCATAATTACTTCACTAAGTCGATTTTTGCGACATCTTTTATACGATAAGAATGGAAGTAGTGGTGCAGCTTCTTCGTTAACCCAAAGCATCATTGTATAGATTTTCTCTACCAGAGTGTAGCGGGACTCATATTCGAGGAGTTTCTTTCTCAGGTAGTAGAATGCGTGCTCACTCCTATCTTCGTGTTCTTGCACCAGCACAGCTCTGACAGATGATTACTCTATTGCTAAGTATAAAATCAGGTGTTTTCCAAGTTCTAGTGGGCGGAGGACGGGTGAGTTTAATAAGTATTTTTTGATTTTGTCAAATGCTACTTGACATTGGTCATTCCAAACCACTTGTTGGTTTTTTCATAATATTTTGAAAATCGGTTTGCAGATGGTGGTGGGTCTGGCGATGAATCTGCTGACATACTATAGAGAACCTAGAAATGATCGGACTTCTTTCTTTGTTTTTAGCACAGGCATTTCCCTGATGGCTTTGCTTTTATCAAGATTGATTTCCATTCCTTTTTGGCTAACTATGTACCCTAGAAGTTTTCCAAAAGTGACCCTAAATAAGCACTTTTTTGGGTTCAAGCGCAGATTGTACTTCTCGATCTTGGTGAGGAATTTGTCTAAGATAACTGGATTTGATGAGCATATCAACAACATAAACTTCCATTTCCTTATGGATCATGTCATGAAGTAGGGTTATCACAGCACGCTCATATGTTGCGCCGACGTTCTTCAAACAAAATGGCATTACCTTGTAGCAGTATACACCTCAATTCCATGTTGAAAGCTATTTTGACTTTGTCCATTATAGCCATCAGTATCTGATTATAGCCTGAAAAGCCATCCATGAAGGAATACATAGTTGCCCTTGCTTTGCTGTCAACCAGAACATCTATGTGGGGAAGGGGGAAATATCCTTTGGGGAGGCTTTATTCAGATCCCTAAAATCCTCACGAACTCTGACCTTACCATCCTTCTTTGCGACCGGGACTATGTTAGCCAACCATGTCGGGTAATCAACCACTTCCAAGAACTTAGCTTCAATTTGTTTTACCAATTTAACTTTGACCTTTTCCGCCCATTCAGGTCTTAAGCGATGAAGCTTCTATTTTACTAGTTTGATCTGAGGGTCAGTTGGGATATGGTGCTCTGTGATCTATCTATCCACTCCGAGCATGTCTTCATATGAACAAGCAAACACTACCACATGAAATTTTAAGTACATTTGTGATCTCTCTTTTTTCTTTAGGAGTCAAATCATTGGAAATTGTCACCATTTTTTTGTGACTCATTTGTACCCAAGTTAATTTTGTTTAGTGATGCATCATGAATGTTAAAGACATTATGCGTATGATCATATGAATGTATGGTGCCATCTGGAAAAATATCAAACAAGTAAGCAATATTGTCATATTTCATTGAAACTACCTCGTAGGCAAAATTGTCAAAGAAATCTAAAATGTTCATTATTACATCATTATCTTTTTCATCCTCCACATGTGGAGGGCCTTCATTTGTTGCATCAAGTCTGTCAAGGGTTGTATCTGCTTCAAGGGTGGCCTATGCCAGCTTTTCTGTGAGGATTTTGACAATGCCTGATATATCCCGATCTTGCGCATTGCCCTTCTTCTTCATCAGCTCTCTGATGGCCTTTGTGAAAGTTGCTAGTGCATCCTCTAGTGATCCACCTTTCTCGAGTTTGGTTGGTTCATCCTTAGTGGGGTCACTTCCATGGTCAATACTGCTTCTTCTTCTAGGAAGGGCTCCTCGGGTTGTTCAATTAGCTTGCAATTGAGAAGTCAAACATGTCATTAAATATTTCAAGTCCTTTGACCTCTTCTACGTTCAGGATTGATGGCTCCGACTCTCCCAGGTATGCCTTACTACCCTCAGCCTTGCAGATGTTAACCATGTTGCAAAATAAGGGTCGCTTGTGCTTGTGCATTTTTCTATTTAGGGTAAAACCCTAACCTAACCCAGGCGTGACCAGAACGAGGTCAATGGCGCTGATGATCCCTTGATGGGGTTTTCATAGACCCCTCCCTGGGATGAATCCCTGCTTTTTCATAAGAGCCCTTAGGCTTCCAAGGAAAAAGCAATACCCTTTCAGTGTCCCATGCCTCTCCTTATCTTCAGTGGTGTGATAAGTGTATATTTACACTTATAATTATGATATTTTCAATCATTAAACATTATGGTTTGAGTCATTTTATACTGCATATAAAAGATTTCACGTGTTATGTAGTTATTTTTTATGCAAATGTAGGTACTAGGTAGATCTTGGAAGTAAAATGATTAAAGTTTGAAATCTATACAAAAAGAGTGAAAAAGGTACAAAAACATGCATAGAACTTAAGGAATTGGTAAAGGATCGAAGATGTTAAAGATCGATAGAAATCACAAAGTGGAATCATGTGAAAAAGGTATGTAATGATCGTGACATATATATCATGGTCATGACTTTTTAACCTTCACAACATAAAGTTGCCAACCAAGTATTCAAGGTCGCGACATACATTAGAGGTCACAAAATACATTCACTGTCACAAACTTAACGACTTTTTGTCAACTCTTCTCTTCTTTCAACCGCTGCATAAGAACGATTAACCTCCATCAACTGTCAAATGAAAAGACACCTTTTGGAAGTCAACCAATCATGAAAATGTGCCTTTCCATTGTAGATGAGAGTAAACCAATTAAACCAATCACAATGAAGCGGTGCAACTCTTCGCCAATGGATACGACCATTCGTTTGAACGGATGCCACCCTTCATACTCTATAAATAGAGCTCCAAACTCCATAATTTCATGTGTTATGTTGTGTTGTCATGTGGCATATGGCATATGGTGTGTAGTGTGGTATACGTGCATACATAGTTTTTGAAAGAAAATTGTGTAGATTTCGCTTGGTTCTAAGTTAGCGAGAAACTTATTTCGATCACTAGATTTCTCTATATATTCGAGCGATTGTTGTATGTGTAATTGCAAATCACTTATCAATAAAATTTTTCATTCTTCAATATTCATTTATTCAATATTCATAAAGAATAGCATCCTAGCGGAGGTTCTGTATGGGCCGAGACCGAATTCAAAGCAGACGCAAGAATTGCGGGAACTGATGACTCCCATTAAAGAGAGTCTTTTATATTAATCAAGTTATATGCTTTTGAGTTAACTTTAAGAGTGACTTTGGGGTTAACAAGATTGTGTATAGTCACTGGATCTATGATTATAATGCTGTTTAGTGAGCCAACATTTTTGGAATGGTAACTTGCTAAATATGGCTATGTGAGAGCGACCCGTACTAAGCATAGTACTATTGTTATCAAGGTTTATATAAATCGTCTTAATTCATTTTCACTAGATTTAGAAAAGTCATTTCATGTGTTGCTCTATGGTGAATAATTGAATATCTGAGTGTCTAGAATCGAATCTGTTAAAGTAGTTGTGAGTGGATGACACGGAGTGCTGGGCCGAGAGCACGCGATATGAGAGGCGCGGTCCACCAGGGTGTTTTGAAAAGCGAGCCAGGTGTGGGGCCCAAGGAAAAAGGTTTGTATAGAGAGCAAAAAATGTTTATTCAGATCAGTTCGAACCCGAATCCGCCATCTCTTGTTGTGGAGTTGCCACCTGGATTACCTCTTTCCAAGAATTAGAGTCCTGTGAGGCTTAACGTCCGGGGGACGGCCCAACAAGACACAGAGATTCGGGTTCGGGATAAGTTTCTTATTTCTTATTATATCACATTATATTACATCTACAGAAAATCGTATTTTCTTAATTATGCATATTCGCACTTAAGTCATTTTTTTCTTAGTTGAATGCATGATTTAACGCGCATAGGGAAAGCAACAAATCCACACATCAGGCATTAAGTATATGAGGAAAGTAAATTAATAAATTACAAAACTTAAGGGGTGCAACCACTCGCCTAATCTATTAATTACAATTCCAGTACAAATATATACAATACCCGAAGGAAATTAAATCCTAGGCATACATGTAACCTGCATCCACAAAGGTTAGCACGAGATATAGCACATATGTTCGATTTGATTTTGAGAAGGCCCATGTGACCTAATTAAAACATTGGTGGTTTAAAATTGTTAATTTAAATAAAAATTGGTTCATTTTTATTTACACGTATGTTGGTTAATTTTATTTGTGAAAAATGACCGCATGGTAAAATGGTGAGGACTGTTATCCGAGAACACATTTTATTCCCTTCATGGGGTGAACTAAAATGACATTTAGAAATGTAAATCTAGGATGAACATGCACATTAATAAATCACATATAGATCTAAATAATTACAATTTAGAGGTTCGTTACCCCCAATGATACATTTTCAGACTCATAAGGGTCTCAACGGGTTATTCCGGGCTCAAATGATTCGAAATGGAGTGAAACAAAGCAAAAATGTACTCTTCCAGGGCCAATGTCATTAACGATATCACCTGATATCCTTAATAGTATCTGGTGATATCATTAATGATATCGAGTTTCCAGACCTACATGAAAACATAGAAAATAGCAAAAAGAAAACCTAAAACTTCAAATGATCATAACTTTTGCTATACTTAATGGATTTTGATGATCTTTATCATTCTCTAAAGTTCAAGATGTGTAGAATATGTCTATATCAACAAAATTTTCAAAAAGAATTCGAGATCATACTAAAAATCGTGGAAAATAGATTGGTGCGCCGAAACGTAGAAAAACTGAAAATAAAATGAAACTTAAAAAAGAAAAGCATATAAACGTGAGCACGAACTCTAGGAACTTAGAGGCTTATCCTGTAGTCATGAATCCACCTTCTTCAAGGTCCATAAAGTCCTCCGGGAAGCTCTCCTTGTTTCTTTTTGGTTGGTTTTGGTGATTTACCGAAAATCTTTGGAAGGGATCTATTCCTAGCCAAAGTAAACGTTTCTGAAGGTGTAGTAACCTTCATGTGAATGATAAAGATGTTTTAGACTCTTTGTTCAAGTCTAAAACTCAAGGATTCAAGCTTGGTAACCTGAAATCTCAAGTGTTGTTAGGTGAAAGTTGATGTTTTGCTCAAGAGTGTTCAAGAACAAATGGGGGAATGCTTCCTAGAGTTAAGTGTGAGTTCCTTCTCCTAGAACTCCTCTCTCATCTCTCAATTTCGTTCCCTTTCCTTAATGATTTCAGTCCTTCCCTTTTTAGTGGACTCCCTTCAATCCAAAAGTCTAACTTTTCCAAGTGGTTCACCCACTTTTCTTTGTCTTTTTTCTTTATTTCTTCCACTAACTAGTGCCCATGTGAGTTGGCATCATGTTAGGTGGAAGAAAAAACAGAATTATGGGGTGTAGATGGGTTCTTTTGACTAAAAAATACAGAAATGATTTTTTTGTCTGCTATAAAGTTGATATCATTAGCGATATCACCAATATCGTTAACGATATTGCTATATCGTTAACGATATAGCACATATAGGCTAGCTTTTTTATTTATTCAGGCTTTTTAATAGAAAAGAGGCCCAAAGAAACAAGGCAGAAGATTCCCAGATGATTTCAGGACCCTGTAAAATGTGAAAAAACTAACAAGCGAAGAAACTACAGCTTCATCATCGAACTCAAGAGTGGAGCGTAAAAATCCCGTACTCATAGACTGCCCCTTGTGGGATCACTATTGATATGAGATTAGTATGGTTCCACGATTGAAAGAGCAGCGAGCTTTAGAGATAATACCTGCCCGGTCGTGGTTAGCACTTTTCGGGGATGATGATTGGAAGCTTTCATCTTGGTGCGATGTCTTTCAGGGATTGGTCTCTTGATGCCCCTTGTGAATTGCCCGTTTGGCAATGATTGCCTCTAGAGGGTTGACCTTTGGCTAATTGATACCACTGGAACCATTGGGGAAAGAACATTGACCGTGTATCTTCGATCTTTTGGTTAAGGACCCATGTGTGCAGGTTGTGGTAAGCCTACTAACAACGTCGATCGTAGGAAGTCCGCTGATCGTAAAAAGGTTAGGATAAGATGTGAACTATAGAAAGTTCATTTAACTTTAGAAAGTCAAGAGATTATGAACTGTAGAAAGTTCATCGATTGTAGAAAGTCAGAAGGAAAGAGGATTGTAAAAAGTCCATTGATTGTAAAAAAAGTCAGGGAATTACGAACTGTAGAAAGTTTACCGATTGTAGAAAGTTAGAAGGAAAGAGGATTGTAGAAAGTTCGTTAACTGTAAAAAGTCAGAGAATTACGAACTGTAGAATCATCGACTGTAGAAAGTCGGAAGGAAAGAGGACTGTAGAAAGCCCGTTGACTATAAAAAGTCAAAGAAAGGAATGCGGACTGTAGAAAGTCCAGTGACTATAGAAAGTCAGAAAAAGAATTGGACTGTGGAAAGTCCGATGACTATAAAAAAGTTTGAAAAGGAATTTGGACTGTAGAAAGTCTGAAAAGGAATTTGGATTGTAGAAAGTCTGGCGACTGTTAAAACTCAGAAAAGGAATTTGGACTGTAGAAAGTCCGTTGACTGTAAAAAGTTTGAAAAGGAATTGGATTGTAGAAAGTCCAGTGACTATAAAAAAACTGAAATAGAATTGGACTATAAAAAGTCCGGAAGGTTATGCAGATTATAGAAAGTTTGCGGTGGATGCCCCTTGTGAGTTGACCACAGGTTGATTGTGACCTTCGAAATTGTTGGGGAAAGGATGAAAGCCGTGTGCTCTATACCTTTGATGATACGTCGACTGTTGTGAGTTTGCGTTGAAATCCGCTGTGGGATGGCTGACCGGGGCGGTCTGAATTATATGCCCCTTGTGAGATGAAGGGGTACCTGCAAAAATGAGGCATTTTATAAGTAGATATTTGTGACATATGTTTTAATTCCTTGATTGAGATTGCTAAAAGAAAAAAATTTTGCCCCTTTAATCAAGAATTAAAACATGTAGGTTCTGAGAAATTTTTCTTCAGTCCCATGATAAATGTGGAAATTTATGTTTGAGATTTTCGAGGATGTCCCGATGACCGCTTCGTTGGTTTGGGAGACTTTTATGATGTTATAATGCTGCTTGAAAGGGGCATTGGTAGGCTTGAATTTGATGACGGTTACAATGGCTTGAGTTGGGCCATTGTCCTTCTCAGGTTCCTCATGTGGAGGTTCTTGTTTATTGGGATAGTGCTGCCCCAGTTTGGCATTGTCTTTACCTTTAAATGACGTGATGCGTGTGTAATGTATGCATGATTTTATGCATGAACAATATTTATCATATGATGTATGTTCATCTGTTGTAGGTGTCGTAAGCTTTGTTCATTGAAGAGCCTTCTCTCATGCTGGTATATGATTTCCCCTAGGGTTTGTCTTGTTAGGGATTTCATGGATGACTTACTCAAAGCGACGACCATGGGTCCATTGAATCATATTCAAGTTCATAGCTTAGATCTTATTTGAGGAAAGTCTGGATTAGTCATTGATCCCGCATTGTGTAGGCGATGATCACTTGAAAGCCATTTTCTTGAAGTGTCGAAGGTATGTGATGCAGTGCACGTACCATTCCGAGGAGGAAATGATGAATTTGATGTTGGTTCTAATTTCTGCATAGACCACCCTTATGGGTTTTCAATCTGTCGAACCTTATCTTAATTTTTGCCCGGACCGCCTTTTCAGGTTTACAATCTAGTAGACTCATTTTTCTTTATTTCATTCTGGATGTTTACTTGAGATATTCTACCATTGGCATGCAAGCAATCAAAATAAGCATATGCATTAAAGATTCAGGAAAAATGACAATTCATTGATGAACTTAACAGGGGCATATATGTTTCAAATGATTTGACTCCTGCCATGATTAGCCCTTTCAAGTTTTCTAACCAATGTGGTTCTCTCGATGTCCTAAGTTTTGCCTGAGCTGCCCTTTTCGAGTTTTCAACTTAGTGGACTATTCTTTTTCTTGTTTGAAAAGAAGCCCTAATTTTTACTCAACTAACCGAGTGTTAATTGATAGGTTAAATTTATTTTTTTTCTTTTTTTTATACTACTTTTTTATCAATTTATTTCTTTCACCTATGCATGATAGCAATTGTGTAGGACTTGATTGAGTTGTTGTCTTGTTCAGCGTTTCTAATCGATTGGTTGGTGCTCATGCAGCTTTGCTAGCTTGAGGTGTACTCGATGATGAGTCTTGATACTCAACATTTCCTTTGATGGTGCGATGATTGCCCAACAAGTAGTAGCGAGCCATGTGAAGGAACTATTGATGTATTTAACGGAATGACTCTTTTAGCATTGACTCTAGTTTGCTCATCCCTCGAATGATGGTGATCCGTGTTCAACGATCCAGATCCTTCTTTGTAGCATTGCGCCAGTTGTTTGGTCTTATGAATGGTGGTGTTGGAGTCGTTAACTTGTTCAACAATTTAACTCCTTCTTTGTGGCATTGCGCCGGTTGTTTGGTCTTATGAATGGTGGTGATGGATTTGTTGACATATGCAACAATTCGACTCCTTCTTTGTGGCATTGCGCCTGTTGTTTGATCTTGTGAATGGTTGTGATGGAGTCGTTGATGTGTTCAACAATTTGACTACTTCTTTGTGGCATTATACCAGTTGTTTGATCTTGTGAATAGAGTTGTTGACATGTGCAATGATCCGACTCCTTCTTTATGGTATTGCACCGGTTGTTTGGTCCCAGCTTGCTTGGTCGACATTTTGGCCTTATCCCAGCTCTGATCCTTTTGATCTTTGCATGAACTTTGTGTTTGGAGATCTTTTCATTGATCTTTTATCTTTGCATGATGAGGCAATTGCTATCACGCGTTGTCTAAGTACATGCATTTATCTCTCACTTTCTCTCAAGAGTCAAATCATTTGAATTTATTATGGGGAATCCATTTATACCCAAATTAATTTCATGAAATGATGTGTCATATGTGCTAAAAACAATATGTATATGTTTATGAGAATGCGTGATGTCATTGATAGAACATCAAGCAAGTTCAAAGTTAATTCAAAAGTTCAAAATCCCCGTGGGCCGAGTTGCCAAAAGCTAATTTATTACATCATAGGTTTTTCTAGAACCCCTCAAATATGTCCATGGAATCAAAGTGCTCCATCCTCTCCGCTCTCTCAAACACTTCTTGATAGCTAGAGAAGCTATCAGATCTGAATTTGTTCCTGTATGGTGGCAGTGCACCGTCTAGAAGCTTGGTTATCATCTCCGGTAGACTTAAGCGAGCCTTAAGTCTGACTTGTGTGGCCATCCAACATGTGTAGTAAGATTTGAAGTTCTCACCCTACCTTTTCCTTACAGCCTCCAGATATTGCATGGTGGTTTCCATTTGAGAGTTGAAACCATAATGCCCCAGCATAGCTTGAGCAAGGCTATTCCAATTGGTAGCTATGTCCAGTGGAAGGTGGCCGTACCATTCATTTACTGGGTGGCCCAAGGTGATGTCAAAGAGCTTAGCCATCATTCTATCGCTGACCCTCAATGCTCTCATCACCGTCTAATAATGCATTAAGTGAGCACGCCAGTTGCCAGATCCTATGTACTTCTCAAACTACGGCATTTTGAAGTTTGGGAGTAAGCTGTCTTCATCCCTGGTTGTCGATTGTGAAGGGTATGTGTTCCTTAGGTGGCCACCATGGATGGCCAAGAATTGTTGCCATAATTCTGCCATTCTTGGTTGTTGGAGGATGGCGTTCCCTGCGCTTGGATAAGAGCCATATTGCCCCTGGGGATATGCCACAAAATGGGGCAATTGAGGTGAGGTGATCGACGTACCCTAGTTAGAAACCGGGTGTTGGGTCATTCCTTGGTAGAAAGGCCATGGTGAGAATGCTGGCTGGACAGGTTGTCCATGGAAGGATTGCTGCTGGAAAAGATTGGCAAAGTTGAATCCTGGCAAACCAATTTGGTCTTGGTTCTGACTTTATCTTGCCCCAAACTGGTGAAAGGTAGTCAAGGGCACCATGTGTGAGGTGGGAAGTCCCCCTGTTAGATTGGCATTGTAAAGGGTGACCTCCGGGTTGGACATTGCATTCTGGGTCCTCCCGACATGTTGGCGAATAAGTGATGCTAGCTGTTCATTGTTGGCAAAGGCATTCAAGGCAACTGTAATCTAGATGCTCACTGACGACTGCTGAGAATTTTATCCCGTAAGGACAAGGTGATCTTCCCTCATGCCTTCTTCTGGTGGGTTGGCCATGACAGTGCGTGGAACTGATTCTGAATCTGAACTCGAGTTCTCACTTGAGTTAGTGTATGGAACCCCCTCTAGGTTGGCCATAGTTGGGGAAACATGGACCAAGTGGCAAGTACACCTCTTCCTAGCTAAGATATACAAGTAGAGGGTCAGACTGTGCATGTAAAATTCATGACATGACTCGTGATGCAAGAAATGCATGAGATGTTTAATGTAATGGCATCATTCACAAAGAGTTAGCATGCAGTGATGCGATAAAATTCATGTTTGTCAATCCGTTTGAAACAAACAAGGTTAGTCATTAGTAATAAATACGTAACTCAAATGATAATAAGACCTGACTCGGGTGGTGAGGGCTTGAGGTTAATATGACATCTATGTGATGATGAAGGTTGTGTTTGTCAATCCGCTTAGAACAAATAAGTTGATTGCCATAATACCCGTGTGGTAGTAGGCTTGGGGTTGAGGTGCGACTCGTGTTTTGCCAATCCTTTTGGAACAAAAAAGTTTGACTTATGTGATACTTATGTGGTAAAGTGTGACTTATGTTTGCCAATCCATTTGGAATAAACAGGTTGCTAGCCGTAATACCCGCGTGGTAAAAAGCTGAGATTATGGTTTGTGTTTGCCAATCCACTTGGAACAAACAAGTTGATTGCCATAATGACCATGTGGTAATAGGCTTGGTTTAAGGTGTGACTTATGTTTACCAATCCATTTGGAACAAACAAGTGATGGTTGCTATAATACCGATGTGGTAAAAAGCTAAGGTTATGATTTGTGTTTGCCAATCCGCTTAGAACAAACAAGTTGATTGATGTAATACTCATGTGGTAAGAGGCTGGGCTTTTTGAGAATTCGCAACTGTGGCTCTTTCTCATGTCGTGAGTTGGCTTTGTTCAACTTCCACACAATTGCGCGAGTCTGGGTAAATAGTGTATTGTACCATCTGACTCTTTAGTATAGTGAGTTTGTTACCCCGAATGGGCAGAGGTTTGGGTGCCGAATGGGCACCGCTATAACCAAGGATGATCCTATCCTAGGTGACGCTGTCTTGTCGCATCATCTAATTCTAGGTACAAGTTCGGGTAGAACGGTGTGTTATACCCTAGGCTTAGAAGTCCATGATTCTAAACGGATAAAGGTTTGAGTGCTTTGTAAACACTATTTTGAAATGGGTAGTTATTTGCCCCGTTTGGGCTTTTGGTATGTGTGATTACCTCTGAAGGGCTGTGAGTTGAATGTTAAGTGAACATCTCATAGTAGAGGAAAAGTATGTTTACCCTGTGCAGGCTAATAGCGGGATGTCAAAAGGACATTTCACTGACAAGGGGTAAGTGATACCCCTACGTGGTTTTATGTTGTCCTAAGGTGACACAATCTGTAGTAACAGTGCTTAAGTGTATTCAAGTGTCTGCACAAAAGTTTGTGGTTAGTATGACATTTGTTTAGTGATAAATTGAAAGCAGTATACACATAGCACATAGCATGCACCGTCCAAACTTCCAACCATATAACTCCCACATGTAGGGTTTTTGGCTAGTTTGTATCCTAAGTTTGGTTCATCTTAGTACCATGAAGATACTAAGGAGCGCACCTACAAGAAAATATAATGCATGATCGCGTGTTGGGTAACACCCTAGGGAAAATGCCTATGGGTTATTTACATGAGGGTTATAAATGGGTTGCTGATGTAGAAGGTTCTTGTTGCACTAAAATACACTCCAAGCCTCCAATGAGGGAGGTACATGCGATATGGCAACAAGTGTTCCACCCACTAAGTGCCTTTCGATCACCAGGGGGTCACGAAGGATACTTTCGCAAGCTTCACGGTAAAATAGGGCATCCTAATCTTAAAGTCTAATCCCTTCTATTGCAATGCAAAATTATGAATATGTCATAATTAAGAGAAAACGGAATAAAGTGATAAATAATTTTCAGCACTTATCCAAAATCTAAAACCTTTGAAAAATAAGTTTTTAGAAAAATCCCCAGCAGAGTCGCCACTGTGAGCGGACAACACCGAGCGGTGGGCCGAGAGCGCACTATATGAGAGGCGCGGTCCACGGGGGTGTTTTGAAAAGTGCGCCAAGCTGGGGGCCCGGGGAAAAAGGTTTGGATAGAGAGCGAAAAATGTTTATTCAGATCGGTTTGAACCCGAATCCACCATCTCTTGTTGTGGAGTCGCCACCTGGATTAGCTCTTTCCAGGAATTAGAGTCCTGTGAGGCTTAACGTCCGGGGGAGAGCCCAACAACACACAGAGATACGAGTTTGGGATAAGTTGCTTATTTCTTATTGGATCACATTATATTACATCTACAGAAAACCGTATTTTCTTAATTATGCATATTCGCACTTAAGTCATTTGTTTCGTGGTTGAATGCATGATTTAACGCGCATACGGAAAGCAATAAATCCACACATCAAGCATTAAGTAAATGAGGAAAGCAAATTAATAAATTACAAAACTCGAGGGGTGCAACTGCCTGCCTAATCTATTAATTACAATTCCCGTACAAATATATACAATACTCGAAGGAAATTAAATATTAGGCATACATCTAACTTGCATCCACAAAGGTTAGCATGAGATATAGCACATATGTTTGATTTGATTTTGAGAAGGCCCATGTGACCTAATTAAAACATCGGTGGTTTAAAATTGTTCATTTCAATAAAAATTGGTTCATTTTCATTTACATGTATGTTGATCAATTTTATTTGTGAAAAATGACCGCATGGCAAAACGGTGAGGACTGTTATCCAGGAATACATTTTATTCCCTTCGTGGTGGTGATATAAAACAACATTTAGAAACATAAATCTAGGCTAAACAGGCACATTAATAAATCACATATAGATCTAAATAATTACAATTTAGAGGTTTGTTACCCCCAATGATACATTTTCAAACTCATAAGGGTCTCAATGGGTTGTTCCGGGCTCAAATGATTCAAAACGGAGCGAAACAAAGCAAAATTGTACTCTACCAGGGCCAATATTGTTAACGATATCACCTGATATTGTTAACGGCATCAGGTTATATCGTTAACGATATTGAGTTTCTAGACCTGCATGAAAACATAGAAAATAGCAGAAAACAACAAAAAACAAAACCCAAAACTTCAAATGATCATAACTTTTGCTATACTTAACGGATTTTGAGGATATTTATCATTCTGAAAAGCTCAAGATGTGTAGAATATGTCTATGTAAAGAAAATACTCAAAATGATTAGAGATCATACTGAAAATCGTGGAAAATAGATTGTTGAGCAGAAACGGAGAAAAACAAAAAACAAAACGAAACTTCGAAAAGAAAAGCATATAAACGTGAGCACTAACTCTAGGAACTCAGAGGCTTACTCCGTATTCATGAATCCACATTTTTCAAGGTCCATGAAGTCCTCCAGGAAGCTCTCCTTGTTTCTTTTTGGTTGGTTTTGGTGATTTACCAAAAATCTTTGGAAGGGATCTATTCCTAGCCAAAGTAAATGTTTCCAAAGGTGTAGTAACCTTCAAGTGAATGATAAAGATGTTGTAGACTCTCTGTTCAAGTCTAAAACTCAAGGATTCAAGCTTGGTAACCCGAAATCTCAAGTGTTGTGAGGTGAAAGTTGGTATTTTGCTCAAGAGTGTTCAAGAACAAATGGGGGAATGCTTCCTAAAGCTAAGTGTGAGTTCTCTCTCCTAGAACTCCTCTCTCCTCTCTCAATTTCATTCCCTTTCCTTAATGATTTCAGTCCTTCCCTTTTTAGTGGACTCCCTTCAATCCAAAAGTCCAACTTTTCCAAGTGGTTCACCCACTTTTCTTTGTCTTTTTCCATTATTTCTTCCACTAACTTGTGCCCATGTGAGTTGGCATCATTTTAGGTGGAAGAAAAAATGGAATTATGGGGTGTAGATGGGTTCTTTTGACTAAAAAATATAGAAATGATTTTTTTGTCTACTGTAAAGTTGATATCATTAATGATATGGCCAATATCGTTCACGATATGGCCAATATAGTTAATGATATGGCACATACAGGTTGGCTTTTTTATTTATTCGGGCTTTTTAATAGAAAAGAGGCCCAAAGAAACAAGATGGATGATTCAGATGATTTCAGGACCCTGCAAAATGTGAAAAAACTAACAAGGGAAGAAATTACAGCCTCATCATCGAACTCGCGAGTCGGGTGTAAAAATCCCATGCTCACATCAGTCTAGTGTAAGTAATATCTTTGATGATTTTGCATGTCTTCTTTGCTATACTTGTTCGTAGGGATAATTTATACTGATTTCTTCTACTCTAATCTATTTATACATTTATCTATTTATTTACCATCATATCCCAACCAATCCAACAACATTAAAAATTATCTATTTTCGTCTACCCCATAACTCTAGTTGGTCTTTAGAACATAATTCCTTCCCTGTGGGATCGATATCTTTTAAAACTACATCGAAACCGTATACTTACAGTGGTCACCATTTTTCTATTTGATAAGTGTTATTGACAACACTTGTTCGTATTTTGAACTTTTATCTTATCGGTAGAAAGGTGGGGAACAAGGTTTTTGGCACCTTTACCGAATATAAGCCTTCAAAATAAATAGAATCAAAACCTTGCGATCAAGTTTTTGGCACCGTTGCCCGGGAAGGCAAGTGTGTTTTAAAGATCAGGAGATTACGATACAAATTACTAACTTTTACTCATTTATTCCTTTCCTATATAATCTTATCTTAGATGTAAAAAGATTATGAAATAATCATCTTGGAGGTGATACTTCATAATATTTCATCTTAATTCTTGATAAATAGAAGATTTTCTTCTATTTTACCAATTAGTGTTTGCAACATATACTCGCGCTTGTGAATTTCCTTGTTAAAACATCCTGTTTCTTTTTTTGTAGTCACGATCGTGACTTGTGATCATGATCGTGAGTTGTGCGAAAATTGCAGCAGTTTGGAAATTTTTCAATGGTTTTTCTCAAACTCTATATATAAGATTGCAAATTTTCATAATTCTTCACTTCAGAAATCCAAAAATCCCTTTTCTTTAGACAACATATTTTTTCAAAACCTTGAAAATCAATCAATCCTTTTCTTTTCTTCAAAATGGTACACCCTAACAAATCTAGTCTCATTCCTCCTTCGAATCTGCAAGAGTGGTATGAAGCACCTTTTCTTATTTACTCTCCAGAGGAAGGTGATCACTTTAAATCCATCAGAGATGCAGAATTCACGAGTTCCTATGTCATTCATAGGAATAGTTTTATTCATTTAAGAATATGTGATAGGGTAATGTATTACCTTAGGATTCTAAATTTTGTTATCTATTCCAAAATAATTATTTGAAATAGTGCGGATAATTGTAAGGAAATGCTGATATCGTTAGTATGGAAGAATGCTAAAATGGATTGTTTGGAATTTCATCACCAAGGTAAGAAGCATAAATTATCGAGCAAAGCATTAGAGAAGAATTGAGGCTTCCCTAAAGATTGTTACTTCAAACTACTTCCTGGTTGGGATCCATTACCAACTTGGAATCTCCTTACTGGCCAAGCCGAATACAAACAGGAGTCTACCTATAGCCGGTGGATCTGTGACCCTTGTTTGCTCACTTTACACTTCTATCTAAGTAGTGCGCTGCTTGGCAGGACTAGTTCTGACATTATCATTCTCAAAGAATTGTTTATCTTAGAAGCAGTTTGGAATGGCATACTCATGATCGTATCAGGAATTATGATGGAGACTCTTATGTCTGTCGTAATGAATCTTGGTAAGATAGCGTATGGGTGTCGAACTATGGCTAATTTGTTAGGACAAGTTGGGAAAATGCCTTGTGTTGCGAAAGTCTTTATTGACGAAGATGAAATTCTGGAATTAACTATAGAAGTTTTCTTTGAGTACAAATTTCTAACTAAGTGCAATAGAGAAAATGGGATAACCTATGATTGGAAATCATAGGATGAGCAAATAGAAGCCGATGAAAAGCGAGAAAGAGGAATCTCTAGGGAAGAAGGGAATAGTTTAACCAATCTTAGGAGGAAGTTGAATGAATTAATAGAAGAACAAGTCTCTATTTATCTCAAGATTGACAATTTCCACACTCTAATGTTTGATGTTGAAAGAGATCTACGGGAGCCGCATTATAAGATTGATCAGATGATTGAATCGCTAGCTCCTGAATAAATTTTTTTCTTTTCATTTAAGTTTAGAACATTTTATAGTCTTTTCTTTTTGTTTATTTGTTGTTTGTTTAGTGTTTGTTTGTTTGCTTGTGTATTTATCACTTGTTTGTAACTGTTTGTTAAATATGAAATAAAAATTTGAACAACAAGATGTTGATGTTCAATTAATATCATCACCATGATCATTCAAGGTATGAAACAGTAAATATTTATCTTTTGTATTTAACAATGTTTGTTTGTGTTTGTGTTTCTAAGTTCTTATATGTACAAAGTCTAAAAATTGAAGAAATTGAAGAATTAAAGAAGATCTCGAATATCAGGTTTCAAAACCTACTATTTCTGTGATTAAGGAAGTCACGACCGTGACAAGCCTTCATGATCGTGACACTATCAAAAAATAAATGTGAAAGATATCCGTAACTGCCATTAAAGGCTAGTTTTGAGCAATAATGGCTATATTGACTATTGTGGTCAATTAGAGACCTCTTAGAACTCTATAAATAGGTCTAAGTTTAACCTTAGCCACCACAACCTTTAAAAAGCTTACAAAAATTCTGAAATTTCTTCATCTTCACTCTTCAACATTCAACCTTATTTTTCTTTAAACCTTTCCACTTCAAAACAATCAAGATGCCTTTGAACAAATATGCAAATAGGAGAGAAAGCCAAACATACCAAAAGGAGTATGATTGTCCTTTTGTTTGCAACTTTTCTACTGATAAGTTTGATAACTTATTCGCAAGATTTTGGCTATAAAGTATAGGTGTTGTCAATACCACTTATCAAATAGAAAAACGATGATAACTGCAAGTATAGAGTTGCGATGTAGTTTTAAAAGATATCGAATCCAGAGGGAAGGAACTAGTTGTAATGACCAACAAGAGTAACAAAATAAAGAAAATAAAATAGATAATTTTATTATTGTTGGGTTGGTTGGGATATGATGGTAAATATATAGATAAATGTATAAATATATTAGAGTAGAAGAAATTAGTATAGATTATCCCTACGAACAAATATAGCAAAGAAAACATGCAAAATAATCAAAGATATTACATACACTAGATTGCTTTAATAGATTCGGTTCTAAACACTCAGATATTCAATTATTCACCATAGAGCAACACATGAAATGACTTTTCTAAATATAGTGCAAACGAATTAAGATGATTATATAAACCTGGATAACAATAGTACTATGCTTAGTAAGGGTCGCTCTCACATAGCCATATTTAGCAAGTTACAGTTCCAAAAATGTTGGCTCACTAAAAAGTGTTATAATCACAGATCCACTGATTATACACAATCTTGTTAACCCCGAAATCCCTCTTAAAGTTAACTCAAAAGCATATAACTTGATTAATATAAAAGACTCAACACGAAATACACAATATGACACATAAACATATCATAAACTTTGAAATAGAATGTACAAGTTGAAAACAAAGTAAAGTTGTAAGGTATGCAAGTGAAAGCTAAAGTTGATCACACCGTATCCACTCTTTAATGGGAGTTATCAATTCCCGCAATTCTTGCGTCCGCTTTGAATTTGGTCTCGACTAGTACAAAACCTCCGCTAGGATGCTATTCTTTGTGAATATTGAATAAATGAATATTGAAGAATGAAAACTTTTATTGATAGGTGATTTGAAATTACACTTACACAACATTCGCTCAAATATGTAGAGAAATCTAGTGATCGAAATAAGGTTCAAATCAATTATACATTTTCTCGCTAACTTAGAATGAAGCGAAATCTACACAATTTTCTCTCTAAAACTATGTATGCATGTATACACCATATACCATATACCACATACCATGCCCATACAATGCCACGAAATTATGGAAATTGGAGCCCTATTTATAGAGTACGAAGGGTTGCATCCATTCAAACGAAGGGTCGTGTCCATTGGCGAAGAGTTGCACCGCTTCATTGTGATTGGTTGAATTGGTTTGATCTCATCTACAATGGAAAGGGACCTTTTCATGATTGGTTAACTTCCAAAAGGTGTCTTTTCATTTGACAGTTGATGGCGATTGATCGTTTTTATCCGGCAGTTGAAAAAAAAGAAGAGTTGACCAAAAAACCGTCAAGGTCATGATCGCAAATGTATGTCACAATCGTGAATACTTGGTTGGCAACTTTCTATTTTGAAGGTTAACAAGTCACAACCGTGATATATGTGTCATGATCATGGCATGCCTTTTTCACATGATTCCTCTTTACGATTTTTATCGATCTTTGACATCTTCGATCATTTACCAATTGACAAGTGTATATTTACACTTATAATCATGATATTTTCAATCATTAAACACTATGGTTTAAGTCATTTTATGCTTCATATAAAAGATTTCACATGGCTTGTAGTTGTTTTTTATGCAAATGCAGGTACTAGGTGAATCTTGGAAGTAAAATGATTAAAGTTGGAAATCTATGCAAAAAGAGTGAATAAGGTGCAAAAAGATGCATGGAACTTAAGGAATTGGCAAAGGATCGAATATGTCAAAGATCGGTAGAAATCACAAGAATAATGTGAAAAAGGCATGTCACGATCGTGACACATATATTACGATCACGACTTGTTAACCTTTACAACAGAAAGTTACCAACAAAGTATTCACTATTGCGACATACATTCACGGTAGCGACCTTGATGGTTTTTGGTCAACTCTTCTCTTCTTTCAATCGCCAGATAAAAATGATTAACCGCCATCAACCACCATCAACTGTCAAATGAAAAGACACCTTTTGAAAGTCAACCAATCATGAAAAGGTGCCTTTCCATTGTAGATGGGATCAAACCAATTAAACTAATCACTATGAAGCGGTACAACTCTTCGCCAATGGACACGACCCTTCATTTGAATGGATGCAACCCTTTGTACTCTATAAATAGGGCTTCAATCTCAATAATTTCAAATGGATGGGCATGGTATGTGGTATATGGTATAAGGTGTATACGTGCATACATAGTTCTAGAGAGAGAATTATGTAGATTTCTCTTTGTTCTATGTTAGCGAGAAAATGTATAAGTGACTCGAACCTTATTTCGATCACTAGATTTCTCTACATATTCGAGCGATTGTTGTATAAGTGTAATTTCAAATCACTTATCAATAAAATTTTTCATTCTTTAATATTCTTTTATTCAATATTCACAAAGAATAGCACCCTAGCGGAGCATCTCTACAAGCCGAGACTGAATTCAAAGCAAACGCAGGAATTACGGGAATTGACGACTCCCATAAAGAGTGGATAAAGTTTGATCAAATTTATCTTTCACTTGCATACCTTATAACTTTGCTTTGTTTTCTACTTATACTTTCTATTTCGAAGTTTATGATATGTCTATGTGTGATATTGTGTATTTCGGTTAAGTCTTTTATATTAATCAAGTTATATGCTTTTGAGTTAACTTTAAGAGTGATTTTGGGGTTAACAAGATTGTTTATAATAACTAGATCTATGATTATAATGCTTTTTACTATGCCAACATTTTTGGAATGGTAACTTGCTAAATATGGCTATGTGAGAGTGACCCGTACTAAGCATCGTACTATTGTTATCCAGGTTTATGTAATCATCTTAATTCATTTGCAATAGACTTAGAAAAGTCATTTCATGTGTTGCTCTGCGGTGAATAATTGAATATCTAAGTGTCTACAACCGAATATGTTAAAGTAATCTAGTATACGTAATATCTTTGATGATTTTGCATGTTTTCTTTGCTATACTCGTATGTAGGGATAATCTATACTGATTTCTTCTACTCTAATCTATTTATACATTTATCTATTTATTTACCATCATATTACAACCAACCCAAAAAAAATAAAATTATCTATTTTATTTTCTTTGTTCCGTTACTCTTATTGGTCTTTAGAATTGGTGCCTTCGTTGTGGGATCTATATCTTTTAAAAGTACATCGTAATTGTATACTTGCAATTATCGTCATTTTTCTATTTTGATAATTGGTATTGACAACACCTATACTTTAAAGTAAAAATCTCATGAACAAGTTATTAAACTTATCAGTAGAAAAGTGGCGAACAAGTTTTTGGCGTCGTTATCGTGGATAAGCCTTTCGGAACGAGTATAGTCAAAAATTTGGGAACAAGTTTTTGGCGCCGTTGCTGGGGAAGGCAAGTGCATTCTAGAGATCAAATTACCAGAATACAGGCAATTATATTTAGTTATCAAATTAGATTTATTTTTATTTTTATTATTTTTATTTTTAGCCTTAAATATTTATCTTGTTATTATAACATATTTTTCTTGCTTGTTCATTGAGTTTTCTTTGTAGTATGTGCATGCCAAGTACGCGTAGTTCGGGAAATGTTTTGCATCTTTCGAATTAGAAATAGAACGATTTGGTAGGATAAAGAAACGAAAAAATAAGAGACAAAGAAGAAGAATGGTTGAAGTAGACCCACCACCAAATGAGGATCAACCTCAACCAATACTCATGGATTATGTCATTCCAACCATCAATGGTAACAATCAAGGAATTGGTAGACCACCCATTAATGCAACAGTTTGAAATCAAGCCAGCATTACTTCAAATGATTAGCAATAGTGTGCTATACTATGGTCTACCCAATGAAAATCCGAATACTCACATTGGAAACTTTTTAGAAGTTTGTGATACTTTCAAAATGCCCAATGTCCCTGATAAAGTAGTTAAACTTTACTTATTCCAATTTACACTCCATAATCACTACTTGGAACCAATTAGCCCAAGCCTTTCTGACTAAATATTTCCCTTTAGCCAAAACCGCAAGACTCATTAAAGAAATCACTTCCTTTACCTAGAAGGATAGTGAATCCTTATACGAAGCCTAGGAATGTTATAAGGAACTTCAGCAAATTTGTCCTCATCATGGTTTACCCCAAAATGTGATTCTGCAAACTTCCTACAATGGAATCAATCATGCAACAAGAGGAGCGATTGATGTTATGGCTGCGGGATCTCTTATGAAGAAAACTAGTTAAGAAGCTTTTGATCTTTTAGAAGATGTGGCAAATAACAATAGTATGTGGCCAGTGGAGAGAGCACAAGTAAACACTACTAATCCTACTCATTCACATGTTGCATCTATATCTTCTAGTTCAGTTAAAAAGGTCAATGAATTAGACTCTATTACTATTATGTAAGCACAAATATCTGCTTTATCTAATAAGATAGATAATATGAAAATAAATAAGAAAAACCCTTTGACATATGAAAATCATGGTCAAATTGGAAAAACTGCTTTTGAGTGTAACTTTAACCCATGTGTAGGGGAGCAATTAAGTTATGTTCAAAGTCAAGGGAGTTCTTATGACAATAATGTAAATAATTATAGGAGTTCTAATCAGAAGTATGGTGAAAACAATCAAAAACATTATCAGAGTAATGATAGAATAGGGTAATTAACGAGTAAAATAGACAAATTTCTAGAAAGAGTTTGTAATAAACAATCAGAGTTTGAGGAATGTTACAAAAAGTTAGAAAATAAGATGGATCAAATGTTTAAAAATCAATCATCTTCTATTCATAATTTGGAAATACAAGTTGGTCAATTAGCAAATGCTATTCCATCTAGAGGACAAGGTCATTTACCTAGTAACATAAAAGGAAATCCTAAAGAAAATGTGCATGCTATAGCCCTTCGTGGTGGTAAATTACTAGATGAACCAAATCCTTTGGGTATACTTGCTAATGATGTTGTCGAATTACCGGATGAAAATCCGAGTAAATCTGATGATAAAGTAGGAGAGGATGAACAACCTAAGTTGAGAAAGGTTAATCCCCCTCAAAGAGTTGAACCTTAATGATGAAGTTAAAAGGACAAATATGGTCTTGCAGTTGGCTGACCAATCTATAAAACGTCCTTATGGCATAATAGAAGATGTACTAGTTAAAGTGGATAAATTTGTTTTCCCAACAGACTTTGTTGTATTAGATTTTGCATATGATGAAAAGTGTCCTATACTCTTAGGAAGACCTTTTATGCATACTAGCAAAGCATTGATAGATGTTTCGAAAGGCAAAATTAAGTTAAGGATAGGAGATGATACAGTTGAATTTAACATGGGTAAAGTTGATAAATATCTAATGGATGAAGATATTTGCATGAAACTTGACTTGATTGATGCTTGCATCCAAGAAGTTGTTAATTTGGACTTCATCCATGAATATGAAGTAAAGGGGTTGAAAGACTCCATTGATCCCTAAATCTCTTATATTTTCCTAAATTATAAATAGAGTATAATATAGTAATATATTTTTATTTGTTTTTTTGTATTAGTGTAGTTTTTAAAATAAAAGAAAAGAACAAAAATTTTGGATTTTGGCATATCACGACCATGACCTGTATCGTGCTTGTGATTAGTATGGTCTGAACTCTCTGTTTCTGTATAAGAGAGAGTCACGATCATGACTAATCTTCGCGATCATGACCCGTGTGATTTGTACAGCAGTTATTGCTGTAACAGCTATATTTTAACAATTATATTTGATATATATATCCGTTGGAAAAGCAATTAATACCCTATTTTCTATATAAATAACCACTTTTCCTAGTTTGTTTTCACAATAACTCTTTTTCACAATCTCAAACATTTGCAAAAGCATGTTTTCTTTATTTTCCAAGAATCAATCACAAATCTTTCTTTCAAATTTCTTGAATTCCATTATAATGGCACCCAAGAAATTAACATCATCAAAAGGAAAGATCCAATTGGTCAACCAACAAAATAAGTATGGATGCCCTTTTCCAATTTATAGTGAAGAAGAATTTGAAAGATACTTGAGAATCAAGAACTTCAATTTTCAAGGTTTGCTTTTCTACGATCCTACTTTTACTATTGATGTTGGGATTCATGTGGAAGTAGAGGAGTATTTTTCACTGTTTGGATTGGAAAAGTTTGTGAATATTCGTTTTCCTTTTATCGAGGAATGGGTCCTCGAATTCTTGGTTACTGTTGCGGAAGATGGGAGTTTCATCAGAAGGAAATTTAGAAATGAAGGGAAAAAGTATAAATTCACTATGATGGATTTAGTTCAATGGTTTGAATTTGGAGAAAGGTACGAAGGGATTGAAGAAGATGAAGAATACGATATAACAAGTATTTGGACAGAGTTAACGGGATTGGATTGATACGATGTCAAAAACTAGTCCAACAAAAATATTAGAAGTAACAGCCTTCTATACCTCCACAAGTTTATATCTCAAAGTCTTTTCTTGAGACATGAAACTACAAAAGTGTCGATAAAGGAATTGATAGTGTTGGAATGAGTAGTCAAGCAAGTAAGCCAAAATTATCGGTATACTTACCAGAGTCCATCACTAGCCTTACTACACATAAAAAGGCTAGAGTTGGAGGTGCAAATATGATTTGCCGTATAATTTTTGGAGCGAAGAATCAACTACCATACCAATGTGATCCAAAGGGGAAATTTAACTACATGGGAGGCGTTTATAAGAAGAGGGCATGCTTAGTGAAAGAGGAATAAGGGAAGTTTACATTTTTACCATATGGAGTAAGGGTGAGAAAGATAAGGCCGATAAAAGGATCTTCTTCTCAAGAAAATCAACCCGAGGAAGAAATTAACGAAATTCAACAAGGGAGTAGTGAAGCAAGACAACCCTCCGAAAGTACCAATGAAATTACTTGGAGAGGAAAATTTATTGATGATGTCAATAAGGCTTGTCTCGATATCGCCTCTATACAACAAGATGTTCGTGCACTCAAAAAATCCAACATTTCCTTGAACCGAAAATTAGATTCGTACTTCAGAATGCAGAATATGGATGTCTCACCGAGTCCACCAGATTCAAGTTCGGAAGAATGAACAAACCGGGTTCAAAATTTCATTTTCCTTTTATTTTATTTTATTTTCATTTTTGTGTTTTATTTTTAGTTAAAATCTTCCACACTGAGGACATTGTGTTCTTTAGTGTGGGGGGTGTTTGTAAAGAATCCCAGAAATCCAAAAAAATTAAATAAAATTAAAAAACTTGAAGAATTTGAAAATTTTTCTTGATTTATTGTTATTTATACTTTATCCATACCTATACTTTAGTAACATTTGTCCAAGGTTATTATGAGTGTTAGGTATTACAAGTTTGATGTTAGTACATATTTCGAACAAAGTGTTTCTAGTATGACCACACGTTGAGAGTGTGAGAGTTTTCACACAACATTTTGCATTTGGCAAGGATGAGTGATGAGAAACATTCAAAAGCAACATTCCAAGTAAGTTTCGATATACATTTTAATGCAACATGAATTAGTATAAGTTATATAGTTTTAGTTAAATGCTACTGATAAGTTTAAGTGGAGTAATATCTAGTAGTGTTCTTACTATGAGTTTTATATGCTATGCTTGAATACATCCTATAAGTATTGAGTATGTTTAAAGTGTTGGGAAACTATAGCCATAATACTTTGAAATTGATCAATAAAGGATGAGGGTATTGAGAGAAAAATCAAAAGAAAGAGAGGATAACCAATGAGTTATGCAAAAGGTGAGGAATGGTATGGAGCAGAAATTGCAACCATTCA
>CATIWQ010205226.1:0-16508 GCA_949673415.1 Euphorbia schlechtendalii | reverse complement strand
AGGAGGTGTTTCTCAAAACTTTTCTAAAAGTCACTTATGTCTTATAAGTGACTTTTTTAAGAAGTAAGTCTGACTTACTTTTAACTTTTGTCTTATTTTTAACTTTTAAGTTAAAAAAAAGTTATCAGAAACACTTCACTGTCTGACTTATTAGTTAAAATCTCCTTAAAAGGCACTTTTAAGTTAAAAGTTAAAAATGAGAAGTTTTGAGAAACACCCCCTTAGAATCAAAGTTAGCTTCCAACTAAATGACACTGTTAGGCACTAGTCTACAGCTCAAATCTAGTATCCTGTGTCAAATGCATTGGCTAAGATGATAGAAGATTACTTTCTTATGCTGATTATGCATTCCTTTGTTCTTGAATCGTTTATTTAATTCTTATTAGAAAACTGCCACTTACACTAGCCTGTTCAGCAGCAGCAACACAGCAAGAAACCAAGGGAATTCCTCCTTGCTTCAGGGAACCAGGATGTATCTGTATGCATTTCAGACAGTGGTTGTAAATTTAATGTTAAGCATATATTGGTTAAATAGATTGCTAAAAGTCCTTCATACTCATTCAGACCTGTAGAATGGCAGGGCTATTTTCTTCCTCTGCTGCAGCTACAACAGCTTCGACTCCTTCCAAATTATAGACATTGAATGCTCCAACAGCATATCCACCATTCTCTGCATTCTGTTTTCAGAATGAAATTGTTATCATCTGGAGAAACAGTTAAAGAAGCTATTCAGTTTGTATTCCTTACAAGAAGAAGCTCTTTTGTTGATGAACGTTTAGAAGGCCGAGCCCACGAATTTACTACTTCTGCCAATGCTTTATTGTCACCAACATTCCCTGAAAAACACTTTGACAAGTTAGTTACGCAGTTTCCAACATATACAGAAAATATAAGAAAATTAAAATTTTATAAGAGAAATCATTTACCAGGGAAAACAATATATGGGACCTCTGGATGCCTACTTTCAGGACCTAGCAACCATAGGGGAACACCAGCAAGAGCTTGTCCTGCTATCTTAGCGCATTTTGCTTCTAGAGCTTTTGTAGCAACGTCTGATGAGGTTATTCCACCCTAAAACCAAAAAGGAAATCACAGAAATGAAAGCAGGTAAATGATCCAAAATACTGCAGAAAGAATATGGGCTATTTAAACAATAAGATATACATCAAACTGAATATCCTAACAAGCAATATAGCAAAGAGAGAAAGATATTAAGAACATAACCCTGATTGAATAGTTGAGGAAAAAAGAATAAAATTTGTACATTAAAACAATTAAATATACCTTAGCTAGAATGTATCGAGGTCTTGTTGTTATCCTCTGCACAATTTCCACTAATGCAGAGCTCACTTTAAAATTGATTTCCAAACTCTCAGAAGGAGCTGTTGGACAGAATTTTAAAGAAAATAAGAGAAGGGCATTAGACATTTAGATGGTCAGTTTGAAGAAATTATCTTCCTTTCGACTGATAATTAATTTGGTTCTCAGCTTTTTTTCATAGGAAATACATGCTGATCTTAACAAGGTATAAAACAGTTCAAGATCAGTAGTTTATGCTAACATACATTAAAAATCACCACCAGATTTTAAATGTGAAAAACGAAAGCAAAAGGAGAAGAATTACTTACTTTTCCCAGTAATGAGTTCACGACTAGTCATTACTAAAGTGTCTTTCTCAGCCCCGAGAAAAAGATCTGCCATCTCAGTGGCTCTGTTAATTTCATGCTCCCTTTCTTCAAGAGACTTCATGGCTAGTTTATTGACAGAAACCTGGTCATAATAAACAAGGATATGATCAATCCTTGGTCTAAAAATAAATGTTACATATGCAAAAGAACAGCCAAAAGGTGTATTCGTTAAGGGAGATAGCAGATATCAACACCAAAAACCATTAAGAAACAAAATATGCATTTGGATCACCTCAATAATTCTTAAGATGTTCCCACATTGTATTTTAAGCTCTTCAACCTGTAAAATTATGAAAAGAAATGTAAATCAATGGGAAAATGACAGTGAATCAATAAAAGCACAGTTGACGAATTCCACCTGTTTTGTAGTTTTGGGAACATACGATCCCACAACTATGAGTCCACCCCCTGTGTCTTTGTTTATTCCTAGATCTTTTGGAAGCATGGGAGCTTTTGGAATAATTCCAATCCGTGAAGAAACAAAGCTAGCAGCAGTCCGGCATAAGAAAGACTTTCCCTTCAATTCTGCCTGCCCAAGAATGAAATTTATAAATTTTGTCACTAAGTTTAAACTGTAAAGGCACAAGAGTAACTAAGGAAAATATTTATATATGAGAGATTTTGCCTGGATCATTCCAGCAGCAAAAACAGCCATGTCTCTTTCACTAGCTGCATTGACTATACATGTTGACCCCTGTTTCATCAATTAAAGCAAAAGCATCAAAGACTCAGTGACAGTAAAATTTCATAAAGAGATGGTCATCACATTCAGTGTTGGAAAACCCTAAACATAATTTGAAAACCTTGGATATGGCACTTCAAATTAAGTACCATCCATGTCCAACAATTGTCATAAAGACTGCACAATCACTGAAGGGACAAGTACTATCTTGAATATGACATTTATAGGTGAGCTAAAATGCATATTTATGGCATCCAAAGTAATCAAATTGACGGTGGAACCAAACAAGGGAACAAAGCGCAGAAAAAACTTGACACAAAAGGCAGGAGGAATGCTTTAAAGGTACAAATATTTCCTACACCAAGATGTTTAATGCTAGCAATATGTACCTTCTTTAAGCTGCAAAGAAGCTCACAAACAGCATCTGGTCCACCACTCCTTAGAAGTTCGATAGAGATAGATGCGACAGTGTTAGCTTTTATACGGCCATTAGTCTTCTCTTCTACCCACTAAAGTTTCATACACAGTTTCAAAACAAAAAACCAAACCAACATACTTTTAACTGATAATCATAATGAGAAAGGGTATACCTCTCTAAGATTGGAAGATTTATAGCCAAAAGCAGCATCTTTAGCAAACTCAGTGTCTCCTGCAGGAAAAAGTCTACAGATACAGTTGTATTCATGTTAATGCAAGAAACTTGGTCAAGAAAAATCTGTTTTAAGAGAAAAGGGAACTAATACCGATCAGAATCTGCAACATAGTGTACATCTTTGATAGTATAGCGGCCTCCTTGGAGAAAAAAGGGACAAATGATCCATGCATCCACCTCACCAAGTACTGAAACAATTGCATCTGGTTCCTACACAAATCATTTTTTTTCAAACATTATTAACAAAAGTTGCCAATATGTTCTGAATAATTGCAACACTACATCAGGGCTTCAGTCCTTGCCTCTGGAAAATGACCTCGTAGAGTTGAATCGCCTCTCAGAACAACAGTATATTCAATCTTCTCAACCAATTTGGCTGCACTACTGAGGTTTTGAGCAATATCTTTTATCAGTGAGCTGGCCTGTACACAACCAACTACATTCTCAAAACCTTCTTTTGATCATTATTTACCATCTCAAATAGAAGTATGAATTCTTACACGAACTTAAGCATTGAACAAGGCTTATAAGGGGAAAAGATATGTACCTTCTCAGAACTTAAAGCCCTAGAGTTGGTCAAAATGAAAAAGCACGTATGCTTTTTCCTGAACTGCAAAACTAACGATTCAACGCTCCTGAAATGGAAAAGAAAACCAAGAAATTAAAAGTTGTAACGATGTACAAAAAGAAAAACTCTGATGTGTAAATTTAAAAGTCTAGAGGGTAAAGGGAACGATTTAACGAGCTAAGAGTATAACAAGCAACGAAGACGGATCAACTTGCTTCACTATTTTGGAATAATCTAATTAACAAATCTTGTATTAATTAGTCATTGATTTAGTTAAGCAGTAATAACAGAAAGAAGATACCATTCTGTTAGTACTTCAATATCGTGAACAGTTTGAGTTCCTGTTGGATCGTCATCCAGAACAACCAATGTCTTAGAATTTCTCTGACTCAATCTACGAATATCATCAATGGGATCCACAGGCCACTCAGATGGAAGTGATTGCAAAATAGTTTCTTTATTAAGAATGGGAAGTTTTCCTTCAACCTTAACACCCGTAAGTGTCTCATACACCTATAAACAAATTAAAAGTTGCTATCATCGTAACAAGATTCCAAAAACTTACACTAATCAGCACAATGATACATTTTACAAAGCTAATATCCATACCTTCACAACCCCAGCATCATCTTGCCTACCCCACCCAGCAGCAGAGCCTGCAAAGCAATTAAGTTTATAATTTATATCATGAATTGAAAACACAAAATCCATATGGATTTACATATATAATAAACTGACTTAAGATAATACTTGAGTGCATAAAGAAAATCCATGGACTATTTGTCATATGCATGGCAATTCAAAATGCCTTTGCGAACTATGTACTATTACAAAAAAAAGTTTACTTCATGTCCAAGGGTTGGTTTATTTTTTAGAATTCATGAAGGCAACACAAATACAAATGATAATCTCGTGGAAAAGTTGTAATTTCTGTTTCATTATCTTGAGTCACTTGAAATAATAACTGCCATCTGAAAGTAGCTCAAAATTTGGGCACAGATCTTACAAGTTACAAATATAGAAACTGGACTTGGACCTAGTCAGCAATCAGCTTTTACAAATCTCCATTTGGAAATGTCAGAGTTTTGACACTTTTAGCTTGATATGCCACGTGGAGTTGCTTACAATAACTTTTGTGCCAATACCATTGCCCAAAAAAATTTTCAATGGCAATATGCTGCTCACTACCCATATATTCAACCGATGATCTTTGATTTGATATTGAGAATTAAGTTACTGCATGACAGAACATACTTCCTTATCTTTCTTGAGCTGTTAATACAAATGGGGAGATTCTTGATCATAACACTTAAGGGCCTAAGGAAATGAGGGTCTATGTATGTACAAAAGTAGAAAATTGAGCAGCAGGGCATCAGAGAGGAACGTGGGTTCTGTTGATTAGGAGTTTTTAAAGAAATTAGTCATTCCTACTAGGTGAGCTGGCTAGCAGTTTGGAATAATGTCTGTTATATATGGAAAGCAAGTTAAAAAGATGGTTAGACTTTTTGTTGTATAATTCTGCAAGTTTCCCATAGAGCCCTATTTCGATAGAGAGGGAAGAGATTTTGCTTCCTGTGGGGAATAAGTATTTCCATTACAGATTAATACATCTTTTTTCTGTGTTCTTGTTGTTTGTTTCTTTGTAATTTTGGTCCTATCAGTTGTGCCCAGCAAATTTTCCACTGATTTCAAATGTTAGCATTTACTCTGAATATAAGATGCTACAACAATATAGTTTTCTTATCAACAACTTAACTAAGATAATGAAAGTATCCACCACCTCTCACCCTTGCTAACTTAAATTAACTAGATATACAATCCTAAAGTTCATTTTCTTTCTGGTTAATGCAAGCTCAAAATTATCAAATCGCTTCAGCCAGCCAAAGTCATTATGTCACATGCAATGCAACTGAAATAGATGCACTTATGTGTAAACGTTTAAGAATAATTAGACTATTAGACTGTAAAAAAAGAAAAGAATCAGCCGTTGCGTAGAAGGCCACTAGACCTGCCAGGAAGAGTTGGTGTGCAACTGTTGCAATATGAAGCGGAACCTTGCAAATAGAGCATTCTCGAGAAACAATGCCCTAACATTGGTCAAAAAGTGTTTTAGTAGCTTAATCATGAAGACTTAAAAAGTTTAAAAACAATTTTAACAACTAGACAGCATCTTTTTTCAATTCAAACATAATAGAGAATAAGAATCAATCATACCAGATCCTTCACAAAGATATCAAGTGCTGAGTATGGGGTGTAGTCATTATCCAGCATGTGTGGAACACGATTCTCAAACATCCTGCAAAAATAACAATTACCTATTGTAGGTTGCATATTTGAAATTTGTCCAAAATTTTTAGTAGATGCTTGGTAGTTGGTTAATTAATATACAGTATAATTAATGGCACTTGGTACCAATACTTGCTTGACTTATATAATTGTGCATTCTTAGGAGGAAATTTCTACATCATCAAATTCTTTTCTCCGCCTTGTAAAAATATAGTGACTATGCTCTATTTCCTTATAGAACTTTTGAGAATTCACTGAATTAAAATAAGCATTTTTTGTGGCAAGGCTTTCTTTTCCTCTCTCCCTGAGTTGCCAATTCTCATAAAAAGCAAACCCTATTGGAATACCCCATTTCTTCCGAAAAAGAACAGAACTCTCTTGTTTCACTTATGGATACTCCTTTTGACTATATTTTAAAAGATTTAATTGGTACATAAAAAGTACGAGATGCATTTGATCCATAAAGAGAAAACATATCTACTCAGTCCACATAATTGTCTATTTATGATCTAACTTGGTCCTTACAAATACAAATTAATTTTCATGATTTTCTCTAGTCAATGAACCAATACAACAATGATCATCTTAAAGAAAATAATATCAACCACAAAATAAAGGGAACAAAAGAGAATTTCAGAGTTCCAGTTCCAAACCAGGATGTCCCCTTGCTATTTTTAATGAAATCAAAAAGCTGTCTTGTGTTGAGACCTAATCGAGCTCCAAATGCCATTGCCTCAGCTGCTGCAGCTATGTGAACTCCAGCAAGAAGCTGATTTATCATCTTAACACCACTGAAAAAGGATGTTTCAGTAGCACAAATATCTTAATGTTGACACTTACTCTAAATACAAATCCAGTTTGTACAATGATGTGAAAAATACCTTCCAGCTCCACAACCTCCCTCAATGACATAGAGGTTATCACTTAATGCTGTTCATCATTATGAATAAAGGATTACTGCCATATAAATTTCACAAAATTGAATACTAGAGTTACAAATTTGTGCAAGTAGTTTAGTACCAGAGAGGACTGAACCAGCAGATCTGAGAGCTTCATCACTACCAGAAGCTATTATCTGTATATGTATCAAAATTCAGTAAGAAAACAATTACCAAAACCAATCTGCTTTTAAGGTAGAGGTGTTTCTCCCAGACCGTAAGTGTTCCATCTGCTGCCCTTTTAACACCACCAGAAACCGGAGCATCCACCAATTTCAAATCTTTGCCTTCATCTATGACATTTTTTATGGTATTCCATCAGAGCTGAGTAAAATAGCTAACGAGAATCCATAAATGAATTCACGCAACCACCTAAACAAGATGAAAACATGACATGTCCCTTCAATTTGTAGACTTACACTGAAGACTGAAGTTTACATATTTCATGCTGGGTATTGATTAATAAAATTGACAGGGAAATGAAGATTCCCATTATCTAAGGGATAGATTAGCCTTAGGTGGTAACATTAGGCCTCCAATTCTACCATTTATTATGTTAGGGGTAAAATTGCATTTTCCTACCAAATTAAATAGTACTTTTAAACAAGTTAAAGTTGATCCCAGAAAAATCAGACAACACTTAATGGTAATTAATACTAATGTGTAACTAACATTAAAATGATATATTCAATGAAATTCAAATAGAATACTATATCATGTTACACCACTTACAAAGTTACATGTAAACTTTCACCTATTAGGACCAATCATATGAGACATAGCATAAAAAAAGTTACTTTTTTCCAATAAAAGAAAAAATATATGAAACAAGAAAGAGAATATAAAAAATGGAGCTACTTAACTATCACACATGTAATGAGTATCCAAAAACGTATAATTACAATAATAAATGTAGTACTTACTTCGCAAACGTTGCTCCAGTTGGACAACAAATCCAGGGGATACAGTGGATGAAAGGATAATGGATGATCCAGGTGAAAGTGCTGAAAAAACATGCATTAAAATATTAGTCACGAACAGAGTATGTCAAAACATAGATATTGTTTTGTACTTTTGTTCTGTGGATATTACCCGAAACAGCGCCTTGATCTCCATATAATACACTTTCAGCTTGAGATTCATTTGTGACCATAAGAACAAGCACATCGACATCTGTACAGATTCATGCCATAAATCACATGTCAAGAAATAGCTAAAATACAACTCTAAGTCTAATAAAATTCTACCCAGCTACAAGATCGAATTTTCCCTTTTAAGAGGATTACATTATCAATGTATATAAAATGTATATAGATGCAAAACCATTAAATCCAAATTTCCATTCAGAAATGGCAGCAAGCGTGGACTAGTGCAACTACACTCGAAAATGCCTAACATCAAAGGAATCAAAAACGTTTTCTGGCACTCTCAGTAAAAGCAAGTCTATATCCTACATCAACAAAGTCCCATAAGCAATTTGAGTGGACATCTATAAGCAATTTTGATGTTGATGGTTGTTTAACACAAAGTAGCAAAATTTTTAACATGGCAGATGCCTGGAAAAACAGAAGCTAAAAGTACTTACTTTTGGCCACCATACCATTATATCATTGACTCAACAAACATAGCATAATGCATACTTGAATTTTATGAGAGAGCAAATAAATCCTCTAATACTATTTTTACATATTATCACTAGACAAAAGTATATATAAACACCCAAAGGGGTATGTCTGATAATCAGGGGATTACATGTGATACTTGACATATAAACAAATTGTATGTTTGCCTTGACTCACCTTTAGATGCTTCAGCTGGAGAAGATCCAATCAAGCCACCAGCATCTGCAAATCGAATTAGCGTTGGTTTATATACCTGAAACCCAAGAAATGATAAATTTAATATATATACGAAAGCTATTTGAGACCAAATAAGCACATACAATATATTAAGAGAGAGAGGGTCGAGAATTTCCATGAACTACAAAGTTGAGGCAAAGATACAAGTATTTATATAAATTTATATATGCATGTGTATGCTTCTATAGGAAAATTGCAGATCAATAAATAAAAACACAATTAACAGACTTAGGTCCAACCAAATTTCTGAGGACATTTATAAAAGCTGGCAAGACTCTAATAGTCAATTAAGCAAATGAATGCATACATTATTTTAAGGCCATATAACATTAGGAATGTTCAACTAATCAAACACTAGAAACAAAAGAGCTTTTTCCTATGAATGCAATAGCATCTCTAGTCTTATAAACAAATGTTTTAAAAATAAATTGACAGTATATAGCAATTTGTAACTCAAAAAAAAGAAGGCACCCAGTAGAGTCTTTCCACTAGTCGAAACCATAACTCAGAAACTTGACCCAGGAACCCATAGATCAAGGAGAAAATGCAATACCAGTATAGAATCATTGTAAGCACCAGTGGAAGCAGAACCATCTCTATCTAATTTTAAATCTCTGCAGATATTGAAAAGCATTATGGTTTGGACATTGGCAAAGTTAATATAGGCATGCATGTCATTTGACATTTCTTATTTGGTATCTTAGTCAAATTTCCTTTATCATCTCATAAGTCATAGGTGCTCTCTCATTCATGCCTGGACAAATTACTTGGAAGAACCATCTCCTAGTTGAATTCATTACTTGGAAGAAATAAACCAATAATACTACCTTTGATTCACTAATAAATACAGAAATCAACATAACTGATGACTAGAAAGAGAACTTGAGTTCTTTGACATCAACTTTCCACAATTTAGACATAAAAATTGTCTATAATTTCACAAAGTACCCTGTAGTAAGAAGAGTAATTATGGAGTATGAACCCTGTATGTGCGTGTAGATTGCCATTTTCTGAACTTTAAACTATAGTAGACTACATGGAAAGAAAATATGTGAAACTTTATGGCTATTATAGAAAAATAAAAAATTCTGTTTCCTCAAGATTAAATTGTCTACTTAATAAGCATATAACCAGAGCAGGAGAGTTTACATCGAAACCAATTATGCAGAAGTTTGATTTCAACAGGTGAGTTGCCATGCCAAATCCCATTGCTCCAAGACCAATAAAACCAATTCGTTTCACAGCAACAGATTTTGAAGTAATTTGGTTTGCCAACTGCACAGGACTGTATGGCTCTGAACTGGCAGCGTTTTCAATTTTGACTCTAAATACTTTTTCCCAAACCTGAAAGAGAGTTTCATAACATACAAGTAAGTCTATTAATTGATTTTTCTTTGTACAGCAGATATGCAACAACTCACAAACAAATTTCTTAAAGAAACTTTAAAAAGGAAACAGGGTAAAAGGAATGGGGTCAACCTTGACCAACATAGTATCATCATCATCTTCAGAAGCATATGTGGACCCTGCAAACGTAACATTCACCAACCAATCACTTGGCGATTGAATTAATTTAACAATTTACACAAAGCATAGTGGCTTTACCAAGAATAAGTTGTTGATGAGAAACAGCTAAAAGTGGAACAGGAAAAGTAAGCGATTTGGCCATATCCACAACAGAACCCTGATAGTTTCCATGATCCAATTAATGTCATGATAAAACTGAATGAGAAAGTATGGCTGAATGCAATCTTTCCCATTTAATTCCTAAAAATCATAATGAACACAGTAAAACTAAATAAAAAAATTAATTTTCATTCTGTAAGCTATACACGTCAAAATTTTGTGAAAATTCTATATTAAATACATGGATAGAAACTTCAAGTAGATCATGTGGACCCATGCCAAATTAAACAAAAGGAGATTGGAATTTTAGTTTTCTCATATATAAATGAGATGGATGAAGACACAATAGATTCAAGAAGAATGAAATCAATTTATATAATGTTTTTAACACCAGATTCACCATGATAAAACAGAGCATATGACATTGACATATACTCTATGAAAAAAATGGGGCAGGGTACCAAATAAACTGAACAAGTAATCTTATCTGTTATATTCAAATCCAAAACTAAGTTGGAGGCAAGCAAAAGTTTGTCTTTCAAAGCCATTCATTTAGCATAAGAGATCACAATGTGCTAGCAACGCAAAGCTTGTATAAAGTATAAACTCTATGTTTTAAGACAGTACCGAATGCAACAAAACTTTGAAGCATATGTAGCAATATCATACCAACTTTTGGACCAACTGACTGAGGGAATGAGGCTTAGTGTTGCCTCTTAATAATTGAGGTACATAATTCTTGAAAACCCTGCATTCATATAACAATTCCTGGTTCACAAGCCCGTAAGAATAGAGAAGGGATTAAAAATAGCTGCGAAGAACTGAGAACAAATGAGAATGATTCAATGTTAAATAAGAACCGTCATATGATATTATGATGAACAAATTATCATAGAATGATTCAATGTTAAGAACTGATTAGAAGTAGTCATAGAAATGGTAAAAGATCAAAAGAAGTAATGAAAATGATTCAATGTTAAGAACTGTCATATGATCAATAAATTATCTTAATTTATAAACATTAACCAGTGAACATTTGATGTTGTCATTCAATTCCCGAATAATATCAAAACCAAAATGAGAAAATTAAGCATACAAATGCTTTAGATAAGGGATTCAAGACCATGGCAGTCAATGAAAATTATGGTTCAGTGGAAGTTTCAAGAAAGAATATGATGGCTAAAAGAACATATTCAGATGATGATAGCAGCAAAATATGGCAGTAGTTAGAAAACTTTGATATCCAAACCTTATGCCACATAGACCAAGATTCATTCAAGTTTACAAGTTCTGAAGGTTAGAGAGCGAGAGCTATGTTGAATTCTTCAAGAAGTGAAAGCATCCTAACATAATTTGAAATTAAAAGTCCGAAGTACTTGTGAAAGATAAATCTAATAACAAAACATTTACCTCAGACCACAAAATCAAAGCAGCAGAACGGTTCCGTTAATTAGATATGATTTCAATGCTACCACTGGATGCTTATGATTTTCCTTAGATATAATTTGAACATTTCATGCATGCTTTGACTAAAGCACAAAAAACATTCGCATGTAGAAGAGAAGCATAATTCCCTTACCATGAATTTCCAGCAGCATTGGAAATTATGTCATAGACTATCCATGGATGAATTGCAGCTTGTGTACCCAGTGAAATAGCCTCCACTGAAGCAACAAGGTGGATGCCCTCAAGCAACTCATTGACCATTTTAACTTTACTGCAAACAAAAAAAAGTAGTAGACCTTATATCCTTTTCAGCTTTTCTTAAATTAAAAAAGTAAATGGAGCTTAGCAAGATAACATAAATTTAATGTATCTCCGATCTAAATTAGTTCCCTTTAAAAGCTACCTCAGCTCCAAAAAAATGAGAACATTTATAACTAAGGAAAAAACAAACATTTTATAATTGTGTTAACAGGATGAGAACAAAAATTAGAAAAGAAACAAACCTTGCAGCACCAATGTCGCCTTCAAAAACATATAGCCTTTCAGACATTGCTGTCAGAAAAACAATAAGAATTTGAGTAAGAAACGCAAACAAATTAAGATATGATGCTTTATATCGTAGGAAAAGTATAAATAATTAGATTATTCTTACCCGAGAGAACAGGATGTGCCTTAGCTATTGCTTCTGCAGACCCAGAGGAAGTAATCTAGATGAGAAAAATAATCAGGAAGTAACGAGAAATTGCAATGCTCCACGCATTAGCAAGCAAAGGAAGAGAAGATAACTATGGTAGGAAGAAAGAAAGTTACCATGATTCTTCCATTTAAAAGCTCAGAGCTTCCCTTCGATATGCATGCATTTACTAAATGAACTATAACACCACTCTCTGCAAGATGAACAAACATGCAGATTTTTTTACTTTTTGCGATTATTTGATATTAATTTAAAAATGGAAAAAAATTGAATGATAAAGTCATTCATATGTAGTAGATATTATCAGAAAAAAAAAGGAGAAATATTTGGACAAACCCCATTTCCTTATAAAGATTAGCTGATAAATGATACCTAATCTTATAAATTAAGTAGGAAAATGCTGTCAATCACCAGTCCCTTTATGTTTATAGCAATTAAGAACAACTCAAGTACAAAAAATAGATGTCTGAAGAAGCAAAGAAGTAGGAAATACTCATTGTTGTGGAGTATTGACCAATGACCTCTGACGGTCTGAATCTTAGAGTAGCATATAATGTTATAGATTAGTGCTTATCATCAACTCTCTCTGACACACTAATGCTAAGCATGCAATTTTACAAAATAAAGCACATACATGATTTGATTTAAAATATAAGGTTGTATACAAAAAGAAATAGTAATTCATATACAGAAAGCAGATATAATTTGCAATGGGAAGTAAATGTTACTGGAAAAATAAAGAATCAAACATCTACGTAAGGTTCTCAATGTAACATAATTGAGAAACTTATATTCCAAAATCTATTACCAGCAAGACGTTTCTCCAAGTTTTGGATATGCATTGGCAGAATAGTTGAACGTAAAATGACGGTTGATCCTTTCTGCAAGCCTATATACCAGCATAATATTTAGCTGCACATCTTTATAACACAAATAAAGGAAGAATATAACTAACATAACATAGTAAAGAAAGCTTAAAAAACCTTTCAAGATGCCCTGTTGACCAAATATTAAATCATCGATTTGATCCACATGAGAAATTAAAACAATCAAAACTGCAACATCTGCATATCAGAGGAAAAGTTTCTATGAAGTATGAAAACAATGGTTTAGCCATAACTAATGCAATCACAAAGGTATACTAAACAATTTTCTCAAATTTTACAAACGTGTCACCAGAAATCAGTTGTTACCAAAATTTTGTTCATATAAGTGAGGATTGAAAACGAAAAAAAAATTGATTGCCGGGATCATTCATTGTAGTGTTTCTAAATCAGGCTAAGTTGGAATGAACCAGACAACACTACGGTAAATGTTCAATTAAGATAGCGAAATAACTTGAAATAAAATCAATAATGGTGCCAATTTGCTATTTAATCTTACTGATGCTAATCTAAGCATTATTGGCAAAAAATTATCATCGAAGAAAAAGTTCTCTGAATAATTGAAATACTAATTAATGGACTGCCAGCAAGAGACAGTCATAAGTTATGAGTAATGATCCCCAAATAAGTATAAATAAATTATATGAATGTTACTTAGGCATGAAGAATAACTTAATACAAGGTACAATATACAGCCAATTAAGAAATCAATCAAAAATTCCAAGGCAAATTATTTTCAACCTTTAGCTTTTAATTAAAATGCAAATCCTCCAGGTTCCAACTTATTAGTGTGTCCTTCAATTGTCCTATTGTCAATATGTTAAAATTCGATTTTATATTAATTTGGCTAAAGATCATTATTTCATTTTTGACAATCTTATACAATGCTAATATTCGACAGTTACCCTCCAGATGCCTACATAATAAAATAAAGCAAACAAAGGTCATGCGCAATGGATTTAACAAAGCCAAATAGATTTTCTTAAGGCATCAAAGAGAAGCGCAAGACAATAAGCAGAATCTTACTTAATCAAAAACAAAAACAAATAAAATTCAAAAATAAAAAATAAATATTGCATGCCTTACAGACGCCACATAACAATTTTCGAAAAATAGTTGTTGTAAAAGGAGGAATCCAGCATAGCTTTATTTCAGAAATAAATGTTTGACAATAAATTGACACACAAGCACCAGATATTTTACCTTTACCAACATCATATGGACTGCTAGACATAATTCCACCCATAGTTGAAAAGTCATTTGGCAAAACTCCATCTATCTACAAAACAAGGTATTACTAGTTATAATTAATTAATGCAGTGAATAACACTTGATTTTTGTAATTAGTTCATCTCCCTCCATTCAACTTAAACAAGACTTAATTGTCTTATAGAAAATGATATGTAGATGATTGTTTCAAAATTGCTCTTCTGTGTACACAATAAAAGAGACTTTAAACATGCTAAAGGTGGCTTTCACTAAACTTCAAATTAAGTGTTTACAACTATAAAGTACAAACACAATGTCTGGACAGTATATCTACATGTTTTTTCAATAATATATACTGGTAGCTGTAAAAGATGTCATTCTACACAAACAAGTGACAAATTGGTAAGAATAACTGAATCTAGACAACCTTCACAACATACTATTAACTTTGTGGATGTTGGAAAGATATTTTTTTTCAGTTCACTTCAGTACTGTATAAGAATTAACTGAATTAAGTAGTTTTTCTAAAGGGTTTGCCTTGTCTTAGCTTTGTTGCAGCTCAATAGCTTTAAAATAAAAGGAAAAAAAAGAAGAGAACTACAGTTGATAATTTAGCTCCAATCAAATGAAAAAAAAAAGTCCTCGATTTCATATAGGCAAAGACCTAGCAAGACAATTTATGTAAAGAGATGCAGCTACTTCAACTTTCGGTTCTAGTTTAATCCGTCCTTATCTAAAATATTTCCTATTCAGTCTTAAAAATTAACTTTTCTGAAAAGAAAACAAAAGACATTTATGGTATTGTAATTCCAAATTTATAAAAAAATGAACAAAAATATCAGTGACAAGAAATTTCATAATAAACCTAACGAAATAGATATAGAGAATGCAATCACTGTATTTCAGTTCCAACACAATACATCCAATGCATATTCTCAGTCTGATCCCATGGTCAATAAAGAAAAAGGAAACTGAAATTTTTGTACAAAAAAAAGAAGATTAAAACGAGAAATGTGTTATTTCCGGAGCAACATAGATAAGGAGCAACAATCACAAAAAAATCAGAGAAGAGTTAAATAGAAACCTGAAAAGCCTTGATTCTGTAGCCCGAGCGAAAAAGCGAAGCCGTCAACTCCAAGCTCAAGTGATCGAATCCTACGAATCCGACACAAGGAGTAGAATCGGTTCCTTGAGAGGCCATTAGGCGGAGTGGAACGAGTAGACAAAAATGCAGTTGGTGGGGTTGTTGAATGGCTGTAATTAGAGAGTGGATAACTCTGTTTGTAAGAATAATGAGGAAGAAGAAGAAATGAAGAAGACCATGGATTTTTTTATCATTTAGCTGAGAATCTCTCACTGGCACGTTTTCCATTTGTGGGTCCCATGCTGACTAGGATATTCGTATCGAAAACGTTTTCTCGGATATGCACAACATGGAACCTCTTTTGCCGGTTTTTGTCCTTTTCCACTAATTATAAAATAAATATGTGTCACTGATTACGAGATTAGTTCGATATAAAAAATCCTTTATTCATATATTTTGAATATTGACTTTTTACTGTTATATCTACAATGATCATGGAATTTTTATACGAAGCGGGGGTATCCTAGAATAACTACTTCTTATAAAAATATGTGTCTCATTAACTGAAAATTTGGACACATATAATATATTGGACAGATTTCATGTAAAAAAAATATGACAATGATCATAACATCTCTCGTCAATACTCCGTTCTATTTTACTTAATATCTTATTATGCCACTTTATATTTTATTATGTATTTTTTCACTAAAATATATTGATTTATAAAAATTCTGTTGCTTGCAAATTTCTTTTAATATTTTCATTTTATTTTCTTGTTCTATTACAATCATAAGAAAATAAAAATTAAAAAGTAAGTAAGAAAGACAATTTTTTATGAAATACTTTAAAACGCCAGTAATTAATTACTAAGGTTTGGTTTAGTGATTAT
>CATIWQ010205197.1:0-19507 GCA_949673415.1 Euphorbia schlechtendalii | reverse complement strand
GAAAATCAAACACAACGTTCTTTTGTCCATAAGAGACATATTTAATAATTTGTAAAACAATATAGTAAATGTAATTAGATGAAATTTGTAACACGCGCTGTACATGGAGAGTGACGTAATTATAAATTAATGGAGCACTCGTGGGGTCCTGAAATCTTTGATTGGAGTGTGGCCTACTTAGATGATACGACAGCTCAATGGACCGTATTAGTACAATAACAATATAAAAAAGATAAAAAAAAAAAAAAACAATTTAAGGCTGAACATTGCTACGGTGAAAATAAGAGTTTTTACATCCGTGAATTCTAGCGTGTCATATTAAAAGAAATTTACATTGAATGATTATAAAAATAATTAATGTTATGAAATTATAAACACATTAGATTGTTTATTTTATTTGAAAATATATAATTATGTAATAAAAAAATTAATGGTAAATAATCATAATTTTATTTTATTTTGAACAAATACATTAATATCTTCCCATGTTTTAAAAAATAATTCATATCTATTTACGTTCTATCTTTTTCATATTATAATCTCTTCGTATTTGGTATTCTCTCATTTTATATCAAATTTTTGACATAATATATGTTTATGAACAAAAAGTGATCATGTTTATGTATGTGTGTGTCTATATATGTGTGTATCATATTTTAATATTGGATTAAAGTTGCTCAACATTTTTTTTATTGTTATTTTATCTTATGTAATTATACATTGAAATTTACGAAAATGTCTTACAAGGTTTTAGTATGAAAAACATAAAATGTAGAGATATTATTATATTTCATAACGCACAAATGTAGTGGTGTATTTTATCAAACGATAGAAAGGTTATAATTACATATCTAAAAATTAATTACAAATTAAATAAAATATTTTAATGTTCAATATTAAAATATTAATTAATTTAATGAGTTGACATTCCATTTTATTGTCTACACGTAGAATATCAAATAGATAATGTTCAATATTTATTGTGTCACATCATATAGGCTAGAAAAAAAGAAGAACTGGTGTGAAATCATTTTTAATTAATTGTCTATTCTTACTTACATGTCAAAACTATTATTGAAATAAATTATCTACTAAAAATACAATACATGTCTCGTTTCTACTGTTTATATTAGACAAAATGAATTTATATAAGAGTAGACATGTTCGCGGGCCAGGCTACCCACCAAGTCCGGCTCGAGTTCGCTTCAACAGGCCGGGTTTGGACACTCAAATTTTTTAAAAACCCGGTCCGAGCCAGTCAAAGCTCGAAGTTTTATGGGTCAAACTTGGTTTTATATAAATACCCAAGCCCTGCCTGAACCTAATCCGACGAATAATTTTATTTATTTATTATATATTTATACATTAAATTTATAATCATTTTAAGATTTTATATTTTATCCTATTAAATTTGTACTCTTGATTACAATAAATATTACTAAATATCAAAGATTTTAAGTAAACAATACAATTATGTTTAAAATTTAAACATGTTTTAGCTTATTTTATTCAATTTAATTTAATAAAAATATTTATAACAAGAAAAAGTATCCATGTACTTGGGTCGAGCTTGGGAGAGACCTTGTAGACCTGATCCGAGCCCATGGATACTTGTTAAAATACTTTGAAGTTGAACAACAGAAATTAGTATAAACAAAAAAACCAACATATTCCATGTCATAAATAAAACAAACAAATAGATGCTAAGAGAATAGTGCATCTTTTCAATTAAGATGAATAACAAGTTTATAATTTTTAGAATATAAACATTAATTCGTGTTTATTTTACTTAGAAAGAAACACGTTATCTAATCTCACATGATGTCTAAGCCATTATTATTTTAAAATGGAAGAAATTGGTTACACTATACAAAGTTAAGCTCTTGTTCGTTGAATTAAAAGAATTAGGGGCATATCAATTTCTATATCAATTTTGATAGCATATTTTCACCATTTAAATGATCTTAGTAACTCATGAAAGTTAGGTGTCAGATATTATGCTAGTTTAACTTTTCGAAAATATCAATTAATTTTTTCAATCAAAAGCTCACGCATAATATTGTAAGGACAAATTGATTCACTGTAATAAAGTTTAGAGAATATTAAAAAAATTTAAAATTCTGAGATGGATCCGCACAAAGTAATAAGTTCAAGCAATTTTTCAGACTTATTTATCCTTAATGTTGTGACAGTTTGGATCTGCAATTAATCAAATCAGTTGTCTTTCTAATTATCGCATAGATATGTATTGAAAAGGACAATTGCATTTGAATACGAAAATTGTTAGAAGAACAGAAATACTGTTTCATCAATATCAACTCGCGAAGAATATGGGGAATTAATTAATTAATGATTACGCTAACCCCTGTTATTAAACCAATTAGAACTCCTAATTAAGCCACATTTTAAATTACCAAAAGTAGTAAATGTGCAATTGGATAACTCAGACCCGAGAAACAATTGAGTCATAAAAGGAGATGAACCAGTTATTGAATAATAGTACAATATATTAGACTTTTGTAGTAAAGAGATTCGGATAATTGTCAATAATAAATCAAAATTTCCAAAAAAGAATCTCTTCATCTTCAACAAGAAAACCTTTAAGAAATTCCTCATATTCTCCTACCTTCTACGTTTCACTTTCTCAACAAACCCAAACCAAACTTTGAAATATGAAACCTAAACATAAACTATATAATATAAATATACTAATTTAAATTTGTATAAATATAGACTTAGGCTTCTTAATTGGAATCAAACTTAAATATGGGGGGAAGTGGTAATTGTATGGCAATAATAAGCAAGTTATATTGTGAAAATAGGGATGTTCTACTTGTTGTTAGGGAAAGGCCAAATGTGGTGAATGGTGGTGGGTTTGTAGTCACGGATTGTGCCCAAAATGTCATTTTTCGGGTCGATGGTTGTGGTGTTGTTGGCAAACATGGCCAACTTATTCTTCGCGACAACAATTCTCTGCCTTTGCTTCTTATTTGCAGAAAGGTATTTCACTTTTGTAAGAAATTTTATATAATTTGGTCCAAACCATTAGATGGGCGTTGCGTTAGCTATTATGTTGACGTGGAGCTCATCTAATGGTGTAGGACAGTTTTGGTCCGAGACTCGGAACCCAAATGAACTATTTTGGGTTCTAAAGCAACTCCCTAAAGTGTAAAAATTTATCTTAACTATAGCTCTTCGAGAATATAAAGCATATGCTTGAAAAGTACTACTTGTTGAGCTTCTCTCTCCATGACATATCTCTAGCGGTACAGCTAGTAGACTTGAAATTAGGTCTAATGATATTTGCATCTTAACATGAAAAATCATGTGTATAACTATGTTTTTTAAACTGATATTTTTAAAAATATAACAATTTTGTTTTGAAACAATGAAGTGTACTTCATATGTAGAATAACTCATTGCATGTTTTTCGTACAAAATGATAATAGTTTTTGAAAAAGGTATAATTAGTTGGGAGCCACAAAGACTTCCTCGCATTAAAAGGAACACAAAAACATATTCCATAAGAAAACTTTTCCTTTGATTTTCAATGCAATAAAAGAAAGCTAAAGTAAAGTGGACAATCTCCTTACACAACCTCAACCCATTACAACTCTTTATGAAAGCTATAAGTTTCAAATTGTGTACTTCTATGAATAAAAAAAAACATTTAATCATGGTGATGTTAGAGTGGGCTCGCACTGACACTGACATCATTAAACTTCTCAGGAATCTCTGAATTGCTATTTCTAGTAGTAGATGGTGCTAAAATGTTTAAAGTGGACTTTTATTCTTGTATTTTTGAACAGGGTGGGTTGGTTCAGGCAGTGAGTCTTCAGAAGAAATGGAAAGGTTACAAAAGAATGGAATATGAAAACACAGAAAAGGAAGTATTCAGCCTCAAGGAATCTCAATCTAAGTCTTGTTTGTCAAGCAACCAAGCTATTCAAATCTGCATGGAACCAAGAATCTCTAACAAACGTTGGGACTTCGAGGTCAAAGGTTTTTTCCCCGATAAAGACTGTTCCATTGTTGACTACTCGGGAAACACTATCGCTCAGGTATACGTCTTATTTCACTTATATGCTCACTCACAAGTAGTTAGTAACAACATATACGTTCGAACTGAATTTTGTTATATTGTTGTTGATGGCTTTTTTTATTAATGAATTAGATCGGCATGAAGAACGAAACAAAGGAGGGGATGAGAAGCAAAGATCTGTACCATGTGGTGGTGAAAGCAGGCATTGATCAAGCTTTTGTTGTGGGAGTTATTTCGGTTCTTGATTATATTTATGGTGAATCTACTAGGTGTTAGTTTGATCTAGTACTACATTAACTAAAATAGATTGGTTTTTTTTAACTTAGATCCAGCAATTGAAAACGTATTATTCTAATTCGACTAGTTAAATGTTTGATGCTAAGCTAATGTTAATCTATTAATTGTATGTGTTTTTCGTTTCACAGTGTTTAAAAATCCTATTACTAAAGTTGAATTCAATAATAATTTGCAAATGCCATATCATAGGCAACTCAGATTCGTAAATCGCTGATAACAATCTATCAAAAACATAAGATCCTAAATAAATTAAAGATTATGTGAAGAGTGTTGAATAGGAATGGCAATAGACATGATATAGTAATAAATTTTCGTTATTTCAATGTTGGTACAAGCATCATTGTAGTAATATATATGTTTACATACTATGTTTTTTGGACAGTAAAACATCTCTTTAATTGAGAATTTTGAACTGAAAGTCTTCTACAAATAAAATTATACCCTTAACACTGGGAAAAAATGTAACATGTATACTTTTTAAAAAGAAAGCTTTAAAACAAGAATTACATAGCTTTAAGACAAGATTTACATGTGTCTCTAACTGATTTGGAAAAAAAGGGGCTGGACTATTATTGAAATACTGGGCTAGTTCTTATTTTACTTTGGTCCTCTTTTGTTTTATTAGTTCAATAAGGATTTTTACTAGTGGTGGATTTCCCCCCCAAGAGAGTTTTTTCACTTGTAACCATGTAAAACATGTAACTTAAGAGTTGAATACTTCGAATTAATTAAAGGACCTAGAATAGATTAGGCATTCTCTAATTCCATAACAAACTATCTATACAATAAGTGCTGATAACGTCTAATTTTGTTTCACTTTATGTCACATATGACAAAATTTGCATATATACTAAGATTCAAATTATATATTTTTTAATAGTAGATAATAACTTTTTTTCTTTTAATATTAGAAATAAAAGGTAAAGTAGCATAAATTTAAGGATGCTTCTATAGAGCTTAACAAGGTATTGTAAAACATCACAACTCTATCCACAAAATTTTATTACAACATAATTAACCGATTAGAAAGCAAAGTTGTGATAGCATATAAAATTATCCACGTTCTAGCTTCTTGAATTCTGCTCTTTCCACGTGCTCTTTTCTTTCTCCGAGAACTCTCATCGTTCTCAATTGCTCTCTCTCTCTCCTCATATTTTTCTCTCGTTACTTTTCCTTGTTGTTCAATATGTGTCTTTTATGGGTTCTACATTTTATTAGGGGTTTATTTTCTCTCGTTCTTCAGCATCTTTAATCCTCTAATTTTATAAATTTTTTTCTGTTCAAGTATGTTGAATTTCACTTACAATTGATTTTTTTGTATACTTGTGAAATAAATCTGGCATTCCTTTTCCATTGATATCGGTATAAGAACAGTTAACTTCTATTGATTCCGGAGTTGATTTGATTAAGTTTTATTACATCAAGCATCTTAATTTTTCTAGCTCTTATATGCTTCGTGAATTTGTTAACGGACCATTCAATTCTATTACATTCTGCTTTCTATGATAGATGAAGCTACATGAACACGATAGATTACCTGATTCAGTTTTTGTTAGTGACTCCAATAAATTGAATACAATTTCACTACAACACGGGGATTAGGAATTTAGTATTTTAGCTCGGTGTTTTTCGATTGAGAAAAAAAGATACTTTACCATAAGATATGTCTAGGGAATGAGTTACAAAGACATAAGTCAATCTCAGATTCAGATATTACTTAAACATGGTATATTGAGTTCGCATGCTAGATGTTTGATAAAATGCTTCTAATGGATGAGTTTTATTAACAAAACCCAAAATCAGCAGCTCCACCAAAATGAATTTCATATTTTTGAGATGAAGACAAAAAGTACCTCTTTTGCAGCTCATGTAATCGATGTAGAACAATTAGTTTTGTATATCCAAAACTAATTTTAAATTTAAGTAGATATATGTTAGTTAGATATTTGTATAAGAGAAATACCCAATATATAATCCTAAATTTTTTTATATATTACATATCCTAAAGATTTAGATTATGAGTTGCTTTAAATCAACCCATTCCTTAGTCAAATTAAGAGCTTAGCCAAATGTGGTGCTTCGCAAGTTTGATTATGCACGAGCTTGGTCGTAAACTGATTTATTTCCCCTTTCAATATAATGTTCTTAATCAAGAGTTGGATTTGTAGTCTCTTTTTGACCAAATTTTACTTACTGAACACTTTTATAGAATTAAATTAGTTTAAACACATCCTCTCGAACCCTCTAAACTTTTATAGAATATCCATTTGGCAATTGATTAACGTTTTCAGCATATGTTAATTTTATTCTATTTTGAAGTACAACTAGTACATGTAGAATTGAAATAAACAACTATGATCGACAAAACTTGATATTCCCTAATCAGAGCTTTCTCGGGCTGAAACCTGATGTCGCGAGATCCAAACTGCCGAATACCTACAAGACAATCAAAGTTAGAGGACTAGGCCGGGTCTGTCCGGCGTAGCCACTCCGATGCTAAAGTTAGCTTCTGGGGAGAATAACTGGTATAATGTAAGCAATTTGGTAGAGAATTTGTGTGTGTACCTTGCTCCTCAGTGATTATGCTTTACATATAAGACCATATGACCGTTGTCATCAATGTGAGAGTTACAATTGAGGTCTTAATGAGCTTGTTTGTAACGGCTCCAACAGCTCTTTTCTGTATTTGAGTGTTTGTCACGTGGCTCTCTCTGTGGAAGGCACATTTCCTTTGTCTCTTGGGTTGTATTGTGGGCTTGTGGGCCTCTCTAATATATACTCTGTTATCAGATGTCCCCCCCAACATTGTGCGACTCCTTTTAAGGGTCGGTTGGTTTTATTTTGTTGTAATTTTGATAACTTGATTATAGAAAAACATGATAGGTTCGGTGCTACAAACCGACCTTCAATTTGATGGTGAAAAGAGCTGATCAAAGGCTGTATTACGAGGCATGATTATGCCAACCTTAATATTCGCTGTGGTTGAAGATCGACGTTTGTTTGGTTTTGTGAGAGCGACCCTCAATCATTCTTTTTGTTTGTGTAATGTTATCGACCCTCAATTTGTTTAGGAATTATTAAATATTAAACACTTCTTATAGCACGTGACTTACACACGCGACATTTGGATGCTTGACTTGCTCAAGAAGTTGCCGCTTTGTCTTTCCCGCAATTAATCATGTAATCATTACTCCTTTGAATTTCAAAATTTCTCTTTTCCCAAAACCCTATAAGAGGGAAAAAATATCCTCTTTCCACTTTTTACGCATTTTCAACTATCCTCTGCATCCTTTTCTATGAAATCGCATTTCTTCTTAGTTTTCCAATAAGTTTTCTACTCACGCCATGAATAGATTCATAGTTTTCTCGTCTTCTTCTTCTTCTGATTCTTTCATAAACAAGGACACGCATAGCAGTTCTGTTCATTCCACTCATCGAATCGATGCGATTCCCCTTAGATCATTCCATGAAGGGGGAAACGCAGGCCCCTCCACTATTGCTCCTAGCAACCCTTCTTCAACCGTTTCCCCAAATCTCCCACGAGTTCTTATCCCTTACACTCTTGCGAACCTTCCACTCGTCGATTTGGGGCTTTCTTTCTTCAACCCTGAGCCTTCCGTAAACATACCCAAAATCTCAGAAATAAATCCAAAATCCAATGTTTTGGTGCATTCTGACATTACTGTAGAAGAGGTAGAACATTCCATGAATATCCTATGCCTCAAACTGGGCCTTCTAGGTACAGTTCTTGCACCGGAGGATACAGTTAGACAAGCCTTCTGAAAAGACCATGGCTGTATATGTTCAGCATATTGAGTGGGGATTGCGCATGCCGTGTAGCAGCGTCATCGTAGATATAATGAGGGAGTTTCGCATAAGTCCGCCCCAATTAACACCCAATTCCCTTCTAGAATTGCTCCTCTTGGATAAATTATGTAAGGATTTGACAATTTAGCTGGATGGAAAGGTTTTCAGGCATTTCTTTCATTTTGTTCAAACCAAAGGGGAAAATTTACTGTACTTCGCTCCCGCTCGTCTAAAATTGTGGCCAATTTTGAAGAAGAAGGAGTCAGTTCGCTTCCCAAAATCTAAATGGTTTTGGGTTCATATGGATGAAGGTGAAAAGGCGGTTCATAAGAACGCCATGTTTCAAAAGGGGTTCCCCTTCCCCACTGCCTGGAACCGAGTGCATGGAAATCCATCTTCTTGGAAAGAAGATGGTCGGTTAGTTGAACTTCAAGGGAAGACGGTGCATTACCTTGATCAAATGGAGGTTAATAGGTTGAATTGGATGGATGCTTGCACGTGTGCTTAACAACCCTTCACAGTACAAATATGCAGAGACTGCACCTCGAATAGTGAATTTACTTCACATAGGCGACGAGCCAAGTAAATTTCTTTTATTCAACCTTTAATTCCTTTTGATTGTTTTGTTTTTTATCTAGGTATGTCTAATCTTGTGCTGTTCCACTCTCTTCTAGCAGCCATGATCAAGAAAAGAGGTAAAAAGAAAGGGAGAGGGATAAAATTAGCTGGAAATGGGATGCCCCTCCCGTTGCTACTGAAATCAACACTCCCTCAGGCAATGTTCTTGAGGAAGTAGAAAATTATCAGCCCGAGCCTTCAGAGGTGGAGGAAGGGCCAAAAGATGTGGGTCAAAGTGCTATCCCAACCGAGGCAACGAATGAAACTGTGGTTGATAAAATTTTGACCGAGCCATTAGTGACCGATGCAACCGCCAATATTCCTATTGAAAACACGATTGAGATCGAAAGTTTGGTTGAACCTGAGGAGGCGTTACATGAAAGCACCAATGATTGAAGAAGAGGTGCAAGTTCCCTTGGAATCACTTGTGACTGAGGTCCTTACATTTGGCGGTATGAAAAGACCAGCGGGATAGAATGTTGATCGACCTTCACCTCCAAGTAAAAGGATGAAACTCACTTCATATGAGCCATTTGATATAATTGAGGTACACATCTTTTGAATAAGAGATTTGTTTCTCCTTAATATCTGCGGACACTTATCCGTTGCTTGCTTACTTCTTTGTGTAGGCATGAGAAGCCGAGCTCGGTCCTGACTTGAAGTTGGATGACGAGAAGCTCGTTTCTAAGTTGGGCGCACTCACTCGCTTTCCTTGTAAGGTGGCTTCACTGAAGAAGAAAAGTACTGAAAAAGTTGCTACACGCCATCGGGCTCACTTATTAGAGGTATGTCTTCCATAAGTGTGATATTTATAGGTATGACTTCTTAATAGCTATTTGTTTACACTTCTTATCCTTGCTTTTCAGTACTTTTCACATTCTATCTTTCTGGATGAAAAACTACGGGCTAGAGGTGCCAAAATTAAAGCTTTATCAAAGGAGAAGAAGGTACTAACCAAGGCCAACAAGCACCTTTCTTCTACAAATGAAGTAGCTATGACCGAGCTGACTGTGGCTATGAAGACTAAGGAAGAGCTTGCTAAAACAAATTTGAAACTTGAAGAGGAATTGGCTCGCTCTTGCGATTCCATTATGAAAGTCGAGGTAGATGGGGCGGCTACGCTGGCAGAGAAAAATAAAACTGTGGAGAACCTTGAGAAGGAAAATAAAAATTTGACTAAGGTGAACCAGATTTTGAAAGGTATAGATGCTGAAAAATCTACCAAGTTACTGGAGGTCGAGGCTGCAGTAAGGAACAACGAGCGTGCTTCCTTGGTTTCTCAAGCTTGTCATCGTGCTTTGAAGCACCACTTTCAAAAGAAAGAGGCGAGGCTGATGGACCAGTGGAACCGCTATCATGTAAATTTTCATGTCAATATTCTTAACAAAGCCAGGGAATTATTTCCCGAGGCTAATCTTGATCCCCTCGCTTTGCTTGCTGAGCCCAGTCTTAACGACCCTATGCAGTTTTGGGTAGAAGATGAGCAGCTTTTTGGAGAGCCTGACCAAGCTGAAATCAATGAGGAAAAAGCGGATCAGGAAGAAGCTGAGGAGGAAGAGGAAGCAAAAACACTATCTTATCACTCATGGGCGACTTCATAATTATCTGAATTTGAAGAAATCCATGATGATGCCTCCTCTTCTCTTCCTTAGTTTTATATTTGTTCTGTAATTATCTTTTGGCTTCTATAACAATATTTTGTACTTGAATGATTTTGTTATAAAGAAGTTTTGTTTTTGTTCCATGAAAACCTCTAGGTTCACTCTTTTGACTAAAATAGTTTTATTTCTCCTTTATTCTTATCCAATGGGAACCTTCGAGTTCGCTCTTTTGAATAGCCAATAGGTTAACAAATTCCATTCTAAATATAATCGTTATTCAATGGGCTTTTATAGGCATTCTCTTTAGAATAAGGTTGCTCTAATATAAACAAAGTATATCGTTGAAAAGAGTATTATTAATCTGAATAAGCAATTACAACGTTTTCATTGACCGATATAAAATTTCCTTAGAGCTCTTGCATTCCAAGTTCGGGGTAAAAATTTACCTTCTAAATCTTGAATTTTGTAAGTATTTAAGCCGATATTTTGAGTTACTTTGAATGGTCCTTCCCAATTGATCCTAAATTTTCCTTGACCGACCCTCGTTCTTAAAGCCTCTGTACTTCTAAGCACCAATTCTCTGACTTGGAAGGTCTGGGGTTTGACATATTTCTTAAAGATCGACGTTATTCTTTGCTTGTAAGCCACCATTCTTTGATACACGCCGACCTTCAAGGGCATCTAGATTGCTTCTTTATTTGATTGCATTATCTTCTTGGCTGATATAGTGGGACACTCGTTCACTAGTGGTCCCAATGTCTACCTGTACAACCGCTTCAGTTTCAAAAGTTAAAACGAACGGTGTTTCTCCTGTTGCTGTTCTTGGTGTCGTTCGGTATGACCAAAAAATATTTGGAAGCTCATCCACCCATGTTAATCCTGTTGGACCCAGTAGGGGTGTAAAGTAGGTCAGGGGGGGTGAATGACTCTTTTTCAAGCTCTCACTTAACTTTGAAAAAATGCTTCTGAAGTTGCTTCTGAGTAAGTATTAGTTACTCATAATCTCCTTTTTAGTTCTATGTATTTCAGATGCGGAATATAATAAACACATAATTAAATAAGCTGAGTAAAGTAATGCAAACAGAGATTTTTATCCTGGTTTAGCCTCTGCCTAATCCAGTCCTTGGAAACTCTTGTCCAAGATTTAATCCACTATAAACTCTTCTTCTGGTGAAGAGTAAACCTTTTACAATTTCTTAATTGAAGTACCCTTCAATAGTCTTTGGTGAGCTATACCAATACAAAAGTTCCTTCCTTCTATATCTGAGACTCTGAGCTTCGTCTCTGCTAAGTACCTTTCTTACTTAGAACTCAGCTCCCTCACACTATCTTACCCTTAGCTTAGTGTAAGTTACAACAGTTTAATGAAAATGATCTTTGTGAACTTCTGAACTTTGTTTCAATCATTTCAATTACAAATAGATGAGATTTGAATGTTTGCTATGAAAAGGTTGTAAGCAGATTGAGATTTGTTTTTGCTTTTTGCACTTGTATTAGGATTCGGCAACCTTTTCAAATGCAGGAAACCTTCTTTTTATAGAGGGAGAGAAAGTTTCCGTTGATATTTAGGACCGTTGCTAGAAATCCTTCCGTTGTCTCTCAGTTTTGTTTCCGTTAATAATCCGTTAGAGAGTTCTTCTTGGTCTGATTTCCACTTTGCTGTATTTGGTTGATTTTGCGGGTCCACTTTGTACTTGCAGATATGTTTTTAGCAAAGCAGGTGAGATTTGTTCCTGAATTTGCAATAAATTTTGTTTTGTAGCAGACGTAAGCCTAATGCGCGCGGCGGCATTAAATGCTAAGTCAGTTGTTTTGACTTTTTGGCGTCGAAAGATTTAGTTGACCTTTTACAATCCACAGAGGAGCATTTCAACGATCTGAGTATTGAGAGATCCTCTGTTATTTATATAACCCTTCTTCTGATAATGATGACCTCTGAAACTTCATAGTTCCTCTGATGACTCCATGTGCTTCTAAGGCGACTTCCTTCTGAGGCTTCCTTCTGAACTCAGAACTTACAAAACTATTTATCTTTCAGAATCCAACAGTATCATTACAGCTATGTCACATGCCTTGAGTTTAGAAAAGGGATCATGCAGGTAGAGCAATGCTTGTGGTATTATGTATATTATACGAGTTTGCATTTTGGTGTAATGTCATTACACTAGATTTCTTTTAATATTGTAGTGTTTTTTTTTGTATATATATTTTCTTATACGAGTTTATTTAGGTATAATATTATATACCTATATAACACAAGTAAAAGCGTTATAACCGGTACAACATTAAATATACCAACTAGAAATCTTGTATAAGGCACATTTCTAAGTAGTATTATTTGTATTATACGACTTTACATTTTGGTATAATGTTCATTATACCATAATTTTTTATACGCGATTTTTCAACAAGTGCTATAATAGGTATTATACGAGTTTGCGTTTTGGTATAATGTTCATTGTACCAGATTACTTTAGTGAAATTGCAATCTCAACAAGCTTTCCAATAGCAACAATATTCAGCAATGGCTTCTTTAGATCATTAACCATCACATTATCATTAATACCCGAGTTCAACCTACCTAATACCTTTACCATTGTAAATTACACAACCTGACTCATCCAAATACTCTACCTCCTCAGTCCATTTCACAGACTCACATTCTGTGTTCTTCTAAGAAGAATAATTCCTTAGAAAGCAAGGTCTTTCACCATAAAGCAGGCCCACAATAAAACTGTTATGTGTCTAAAGCTAGTCTAACATATGGTATGTGGTATAAAAATTGTTATACTAGTTTTATATATAGTATAACAAGACAAACTATGCATTAGAAATCTCAAAAACATCGTAAACTAGTCTCAGCAATATTATATTCAAAAGGTCATTCCATCAATTAAAACAAAGCTATGGAAATAAAAAAGTAGAACTTTTATTGAATTGATCATAAAGATTTAAGAGAAGACATGAATGAGTAGTTTTCTACACTAAAGACAATGTACCAACTAGCCTACAACAATAAAAAGTAAATCAATTGCAATAAGATATTTGGATGGAAATTTAAATTACTTCAAATTAATCAAAATTTAAAACCACACAACTCCACTGGAAAACAAATGTACCTCTCTAAGCAGTAAATCCCATGATAATTTAGTAAAATATTACTAGGCACACGCCAATCAAGCGACTAGATCCAGACTGATTATGCCGCCCCATTGTATAGAAGAGACTAAGTCAATCTTATCATAACCGAATAATAAAGTCAGACAGTTGGTTAACCGAATCGAGTAAACCGCCTAAACGACCTACATCTGTTAAGGAATAGAATCCAACATAAATTCTATCTCTAGGCCTTCTCTGCAAGAAAAACAATTCATCCTGATCGGAACATTTCTTATTCTTGATCAATTTCTATCCTTTTTAGGAAGATACCAACTATTTAGTCAACAGTAGGACACAACTCCTTCTCCTAAACGACTTATAAGTTATATAAAGCCTATATAAAGACCCCATTGGGTCAACTTCAAAGGTGTATTATTCTTAACTCGAAAACTACTTGCCTCTTTTCTTAAATCTGATCTAACTTTAAAAGTATTGGAGAGGCTTTTACCGGTCACACATTTAGTCCCTCCTTGTTTTGCGGGAATCGCTACCTTTATGAGGAATTTGCGGAGCGGAAACAGATATATATGACATTGAAGAATCGAATCTGATCTAGCAAGAATTGACTAGGATTCATCAACCGTCCGGTAAGTCTGACATTGCTCCATGATTAACTCATTTTTTGGAATCTAAAATTGAAAAGAAGTTTGTATATTCGAAATATTGATAATGGAAAGAGGAGGGGATTGTGGTGATTGTTTCAGATTCAGAGTGATTTTGTAGCGTTTATCCCAGCGATCTGCTGGTTCTTCCTTGTGGATAAATGGTAAACTCACTTCTAGAATATCATTATGGATTTTCATTCTTTTCTTGATAATTAAGTATACGTGTTAAAAGGCCGATAGATTTTTTCAATTTTTATTTAGGTTGTGCACCGATAAATTTAGGGTAAAAAACAAAATTATCATTACTTTACCTTTTATAATTATTGAATCAATGATATATGATTGATTCAATACCATTACTTTACCATGAATTTATTAAATTGGTTGATATATGTTGATTTTTTTTTTCATGGATAGTAAGGTACCGTAATTTTTTAAATTTATCTAAACTCCCAAGAGACAACTTCAGGACAAAAAAATGTTACTCTACTTTCAATTTAAATATGTATTCCTTTTTCGCTGTTCACGTTGATAATGTGCTTCTTACCTATCCTATCCTCAAAAATTTAAGAAGTAGATACATTATATAAATTATAATGAGAAAATAAAGTGTTTCTACTAAGTGATTATTGATATTTGGAGGTGTTTCTCAAAACTTCTCAAAAAGTCATTTATGTTTTATAAGTGACTTTTTTTCAAAAGTAAGTCTGACTTACTTTTAACTTCTGTCTTGTTTTTAACTTTTAAGTTAAAAAAAATTATCAGAAACACTTCATTGTCTGACTTATAAGTTAAATTCTCCTTAAAAGATACTTTTAAGTTAAAAGTTGAAGAGGAGAAGTTTTGAGAAATACTCCCTTCATTGACTGAATTATAAGTTAAAATCTCCCTTAAACACATTTTTAAGTTAAAAATTGAAAAGGAGAAGTTTTGAGAAACACCCCCTTTATTTACAAAGTGATTATTTAGTTAAACTCCCAAATCCGTTTTCCAGGGTCATTCCTCAACACTCCAAGTCTCCACGGGCAGCCGCAAGGAAATTAGGCCCTTTAAATTGAACCATTCGTGTTCAAAGTTTGCTTCAACTGAACCACTAGACTTGCTCTAGTGGCCACAGCTTCCTCCCAAAGTGGAGAAAAAAGCTAGGGATCCTGCATTCGAGCTCCGGATACCTCAAAATTTAAAATGTTCCTAATTGTTTGAAAAAAAAAAAAAGTTTGCGTCAACTGAGCGAATTACTATCTGCCACGTATGAAAAATAGGCCTTTATAAAACGGTATCTTTATCATCTCAGCTAACAGGATTTCTAGCACTATCTAATCTTCTCAACGGAAGAAGGCATAACACCGAACAACGTTACCGTCTCTTACATTTGGGATATTAATACCGTCTTCCATATTTTGACCTATTTTGATTTCGATTTAACCGCTCCAATTTCTCTTTCATGGCCCTCAATTCCAGCCGAGATGGTTCTTTCTATGGCGGTGCTGTTCCCTTTAGATCAAGGTATTATTTGCAATTTTTTGGATCGTTGATTTAGGTTTTAGATTTGTTAGTTTATTGGATTTAATTTGCCCTATTTTGAAATTTATTGTAATTTAATTTTCGTTCATGCAGGGAAGGACTCAGCACCAGACCTGCAGCAGGCACCGATGAAATTCAATTACGAATTGATCCGATGCAAGCTGAATTCGACGATGAGATTTCTGGTCTCCGCAGCCAAGTCCGGCTATTGAGAAACGTAAGCTTTTTCCCTAATTTCTTGTTATTGTACTGATTTTCCTGATTTCTTATTATAATTATGCCAAATTGAATTCTCTGAAATGGCCGCTGGATAGGTTGTTTTTGTGTTTTTCGAGATTAGAGAGCCTATTATTTTGTGGTTTTTAGAGGTTCTCATTTATATTAAGGACGGCTAAGAGATGATGCCTCTTTGCTAGGTCGTTTTTGTGTCCTGATTTTTTCAGGAAATTGTTCATGCTATGCCTTCTCATTTTTTCGGGTTCATTTATAATGCTTCGTTAAGAAAGTTCTTAGAGAATGAACACATTATTTGTAAGACGTGTTTTTAGATTAAAGAGATTCTTCTTTCTGCACTGGCCTTTCATGATACTTCCAGTATTTAGAATTTTAACCCGTTTAATGTCTAATTATTGGCAAGTTCTTATGTTAGTCGTGCATGAAGAAAATGTTCTCTTGCTACCTTTATTAGCATCACTATTATATTGGCCAGTCCACCAGTTGTGTCCTTACAGTTACTAAAATATTTTGAATTTTCTCTTTTACATTACTCTGTTAGATAATCTTGGTTTTTATGCGATACAGGTTGCTCAAGATATACATTCAGAAGCAACGTTTCAGAAGGATTTCTTGGATCAACTGGTAAATTTTCTTACTGGATTTTTATTCACTGTTTTGTAAATCTCTTAAAACATTTTGCACGGCATTTGGTTTATTATTCTGGTGTAAGTTGTGACCATGGAGTGGTTTTGTATTAAATCATCATATGGACATAGTGTTTTTAAAACAACACAATGCTGTTTTGGATATATAAAAATGTCAGTGAGGGTTTGTTCACAAGATGCCAACATGGCTAAATTAAGGGATATTTGTAGTTTTTGTTATTTTCAAGGCATAGTAATAAGTTTTAAATATGCTGCTAAAGTTAGAATCTGAGATTGAGCTTGCCTATTGTTTTTCTTGGCTTACATAGAGATGTGTCTGGGGTTTTTTTTACAAAAGTATCAATGGAATATAATTACACTTTGCCTGTATTTTTTAGCTTTAGAATTAGCTTTAAGCCTCTGTAAGATTTTCACAAGAGCATGATTTTGTGCGTTAACAGCAAATGACGGTGATAAAAGCTCAAGCAGGAGTAAAGAACAACATAAGGAAGCTAAACAAGAGCATAATTAAGAATGGTGGGAACCATGTGGTTCACGTGGTTCTTTTTGCATTATTTTGTTTCTTCCTGGTTTACCTGTGGTCCAAAGTATCAAGAAGATGAGTTGGGGGCAAGAGAAAACCACGTAGTTTGGATGGCTTTCATATGTAGGGATTGGAAGCTATATATTGGTGTAGAATCCATTGCAAAATCTTTCTATTAGCATCTGTTCTGATTAGGATGTAATTTCCGCGCTATATTATGTAGCTAGAGAGAGTAACATTACTTGTGATTTTCGGTTTTTAAATGATAAAGAAAATGTGCGTAGCAAAATACGCTTATACCATCCCATAATATGAACTAATATTGTAAATGTTGAGTGTGGGAGTGGATCATCTATGGCATCTCTTCTTGGTTTTACTTGGTCGAGACCAGTTCTTGTCCATATTTTAATCATAATTGAATTTTCGTTGATACTTATAGGTTGTCCAATTCAAATTAAAACCATTAGAAATTCAATTCGGCATACCTGCAGAAAGAAATTTGCGAATAAAGAGGACAGCTATATGAATACTAAACTCCATTGAGCAATCTAAATGTGCATATTTTCATTAAATTTTATATATTTTCTTCTACATCTCTGTCACATTCAAGATACTTGATGATTTGAAAACATATATGTTTCATTTGTAGTAGTTCACCAAAAGCAATTCATAGATATATAACGGAATCAACAGGCTGATGTTCATCAGCACAGGGGAATACTAGTTCAATCCATCCATTAACCTAAACAAAATCAACACAAAATGCCTTTATAAATGCCAACTTCAGAACAAATAATCGCAGAATCAGTAAATAACCTCAGCATCAATTTGCTTTCCTTTGGGTTCAGCTACTTTTTGCTTCAATACTAGTCAATAGGGCTGAATAGTTTTAAACTCACTTACAAACTGCGACAAACCAAGTGCTTTCAACTTCTCCAGTCCTAGACTCATAGTAGAGCATACCATGCTCCTTTCCCGAGCTTTCATTTCTGTGTTGCAACCACCTCTTTCTGCTTCTTGCTCTGTAAAAGTACCCTTGGTCGTTGACTCAAAGGTTTTGCTTACAGGGTCATCCACAGGAACCTCCTCCAGTTCATCAGCAATAAAACGATACACATTACTAGCTTCATCACGGTATGCAGTTTTATAAGAACTTAGTTAAGTTAAGAAAACCCAATAAGTTAAAATATTAATTTCCAAAACAATTCTCAAACATAGGTTAAAACAAAAAGATCCAAAACAATAGGTTGAAATATATTATAATATAATATGATTATTCTTGAGTCAGGCTCGAGTTTTTATGTAAAACCCAACCCATAAAGCATTAATATTAGGTTTGGGCTTTTTTCTGATAAATGAATGTTCAAACCGGATCATGGAAGCGAGTTCAGGCTGGTACACCGGCTCGTGAATAGGTTCACCATTGCTTTCATATAGATCAAATTAGTAAAAATATTTTAATGTAAGAAAAAACAAATACTTTTTCTCAGTTAGAAAGTAAAGTATTTTAGAATAAAAGAAGAAAAATATCTGTTGGGATAGCCAAAGTTAATAGCAAAATATGTTAGCATTAAATTGGACGCCATCTCTCTTTCAGAATAACGTACTACTCTTTATTAAAAAAAATCTCTGAAGTAGGTACAACTTCCACCGCCTAATTTCAGTTTTACGTTAAGATTTGAAAACAAAAGGCAAAATTGCCAAAAATGAAGCCTGCTTATTTTCTGAAAGTACACACATAGATCATTCCTGTTTAGAGAAGCTTCCACTTCTACTTCCCATTTTCATCTCTTAAAACTCGTTCTTTTTCTGTAAATTCCAGAGTCAACTGAGCCCTACCCAAGGCCTAACTTTCAAAACTTCCATTGTCTAAGGATTATGGTGATGTCCGTCCGGTGAGACAGCTAAGAGTTACTTGCGCTAAAAGAGAAGACAACTCTCCTCCTCCCTATGTTGATTGAGAAATGGCGGTCAGTCTTGCCGAAGGAATAGTGTAAATCAAAACCGGTGAATTCAAACAACTCTCAGTTCAAGAGCTTGTTTCATGCAGTGGATGCAAAGGTGGTGAATTCAAACAACTCTCAGCCTATTGTTGCTCAACTTTTGCGAAAACGGCCTCATAAAATACTCGCACGCTATGCTCTTTTATAAGTACATGGGGGTAAATGGGCACTCAGTGACCAGTTCAGAGGAGTACTGAATTATACATTCTCCGGTTTCTAATATTTGTCATTTTAGACTTTTTACTTTGATTCCTAATACTTGTCCTTTTAAAATATCAATGCACTTTAATTTTCCTGATTCACCATTGCATTAATTATGAAAAAGAGTAGGTGTAAATTAATCTATAAGATGATAATTAAGAAATGCCCTGATGAGAATGTCGGTGGGACAGGTTGCCCCTGGAAGTGTTGGGAAGGATTGGAGGAGTTATATCCCGGTTGTCCAAT
>CATIWQ010205192.1:0-20123 GCA_949673415.1 Euphorbia schlechtendalii | reverse complement strand
TGTGTGTGTGTGTGTGTGTGTGTGTGTGTGTGTGTGTGTGTGTGTACGCTCATATATGTTTTTTGAAAAACACTTACATCCCATAACTAACTTCACATGAAATAAAACAATTGAGTCATGACGATTACTAGTCATTAATGTCATGTCATTCCCTTCCATGTACCACAAATCAATTCAACTCTAAACTATACAAATAACACTATCATGTAATAAACATTACATTATTGCTCACTTTAATATAACAATTATTTCATTGTTACAAAATATGTAAGTTTAATATTATCACACCTTAATAAGCTTTAGTGCAACTTCAACGTGTATAATGACATTATGCAAAAACTATTTTAATTAAATATTCGCAAAATATCTTTACAATTATATTATGCAAAAACTTTTATTTTATGAATATATAATCATTATTCTAATGAGTGTTAGTATATAATTGTTTATGTAAATGTTAAGTGTGTTTAAATTTTAAATTGTATGAGGGTTTCAATGCAATTGTACCAAAACCCTAGTATATAAATACAAATTACTCTCACCATACAAGGTGAGTATCTTAAGTTCTCACATGGTACCAGAGCTCATTGGTTAATCATCGATATATTTGTTGTCACCCATTGCAATTCCGATTTCTTTTGCTTTTAATATCCTATCGGTGTCGTTATGACCATCGATGAGATTAGAGAGGTGCTCTCCACTACTATTGCCACCACCTCTACTGCTGCTCCCTTGCCATAGTTCTCCTATCAATTAACAACCATGTTCGATTCCACAAACTATGTCTTGTGGAAAACCTTAATCACACTTATGATTGTTGGTTGCAAGTACTTGACACATGTTGCTGCCAAATGGTGAAGCAAATCCTGCTTACATGAATTGAATCTATGAAGATCAATAAGTACTCTCTTGGATGTTTAACTCAATTTCACTGTATTTACTTCCTCAAATAATTTTGGTTAAAAAAGATCGTGAATCATGGTTAAAGATGTAAAATGCTTATGCGTCTTGGTTTAGGGCTCAAATTAGAGGGTTAAAGTAGTAATTACATGCACTAGTGAAAGAAGCTAAGTTGGAAACAATTTCCAATTATATGCAGCGTGGTAAGCTATTGTCGGATAGGCTAGCCTCGCTTCAAAATCCTGTTAAGGAGGAGGATTTGGTTGATAAAATTTTAGATTTTTTTAAGGGTGCACTTGAGATGTATGTCATATATTTTCATCCTGTACAATTTCTTTTGATAATCTTTTTGGAGTTGTACTTACAGAGGAGAGCCATTTTAAAAGAGATCAAACATTAACAACTAAGATTATTCATCTCTTAGCTCATTATACCCAAAGGTTGAGGGCGTGGGTCGAGGCCACTCAAATCAATAGCCAAATACTATTGTCTTTCAAGGTCACCCTCAACCTTATTCGAGAGGTGGATAGCATGGAATGGGATCTAATTCAACCCTATATAATTAAAATTCAACCACCATGGATATCACTACCTTTAGATGTCATAATTGCCAAGGATTTGGCCATATGTCCAATCAATGCCCCACACCTCGAATGGACAATTACTACCGCAATCCACCACAATCATTGAACCATAGCACTGTCGAATTAGCTGACAACCAATAGCTACTTGATATTAGAGCAATGAACCACATTACCTCGAATTTGGGGAACCTGAATCTTCATTCCGAGTACTATGGCCTAGAAGAAGTACACCTAGGTAATGGCTCTTCACTTTCAATTAAATATGTTAGATCATCGTCCATTTCTAACTAGTGTTCTCTCATTAAAAATTGTCTAATATGCTTCATGTTCCTGAATCAAATTCAAACTTGATTTTGATTAGTGCCTTAACAAGTTCCAATGATGTCTTGATTGAATTTTTAACAAGTGTTTTTGTTGTGAAAGACCTCAATTCCAAACAAATGATACTTTGAGGCTTGAATAGAAATGGTCATTTTGCTCTTCCATTTGGTTTTGGAGAATCGGTTCGCTGCCATTTTACATCATTGTCAACGTGGCATGATAGGCTACACCATCTAGTACTACCAGTGGTCACTCGTCTTCTTCGTTGTCGTCACATCAAGTTTGAGCTAATAAAAATGATGCATCAACTATATTTCCAAGTTGTGTAGTTAGTAAGAGTCATAGGTTACCCTTTGCAACATCTATTCCAGCTGCCTTAGGACTATTAGACTTAATTTGTTAGAATTTATTGGGTTCGTCCCCGATCACGTCACATGATGGATTCTTTTATTACTTGGTTTTATATAATCATTTCCATTATTATTCATGGATTTATTTTTTGTATCACAAATCTAATGTGTTGAATGTGTTTAAACTTTTGTATTCTGTAGTTGAAAAATTATGTAATAGACCTATTGAGATTTTTCAATAAAAAAAGGGGGGGGAGTGAATTTGTAACTATGAAACCGTGTCTTGCTTCTAATGGCGTTAATTATAGTATGTCATTTCCCTATACTCATGAATAGAATGGTTTAGTTAAACTTAAGCATCGTCATATAATTGAAACAAGTCTATCCTTATTACATCATGCACAACTTCCAATGAAATTTTAGTTATACGCTTTTGACCCTGCTGTCTACTTGATCAATAAATGACATTATCTCATACTCCAGATTCATCACCATATTTTAAATTGTTTTAGAATGAACTTGATTGCTTTTTTTTGAGTATTTGGTTGTTTATGTTATCAATGACTATGTCCTTATGCTGAAAACAAATTAAATTATTGTTCACGTCAATGTCTTTTTTTAGGCTATAGTAAAGTCCACAGTTTATTGTTGCTTTAAAAAATTTATCTCACACCATGTTGTCTTCGATGAATAGATGTTTCCTTAGCTGAGGTTATGTGAAGTGGCTACTCTAGCTTAAGCATCCACCATGATAACAATACAAAAATTTACCTTACAACTAGCCCCATTACCGAATTCAACACAGCCTATACCACCACCATTAATGTCACCTAATTCACCTCAACATCCCACTCCAACCACCTTGCACTCTCAGTTACAAACTAAATCTATCCAAGTTAATGAATCACCCGGTATTTCACTGTTGTCGACCTATTCAAGTTTTCACCACTTCCTAAGAATAATCGTACCACTAGGAAACCAATAACACCAACCAAACCAATGATCACTAGACAAACAACTGGAAAATTACCAAAAACCACAAATTCTACACCTCAATCGTTCACACACAGGATCCCACATGCTACACCAAAGCCTTAAAATATTAGTGCTAACAAAAGGCCATGTCAGATAAATATGCTGTATTGATCTCTAATGGTATGTTGCAAGTAATACCACCACAACCGCATTCGAGTATAATTGGGAGCAAATGGTGTTCAAAACAAAGCCCTATGTTGATTGAATGATAGAGTGATATAATTCCTGATTGGTCGCAAAGGTTTTCATCTGAGATTTAGCTTGGATTTTTATGATTCATTTAGTTCGATAGTAATGCGAACAACAATTCAACTTCTTTTTTCACTTGCAACGTCATTTAGTTGGTTAATCACATACTTGGATGTGTCAAATGCTTTTCTGCATGGTGACTTGGATGAAATAATGTTCATGTCACAATCGTTTGGCTTTGTTGATCAAAATTATCTGACTCAAATCTATTGACATTACAAGTCATTATATGGCCTCAAACAGTCACCTCAAATGTGGCATCGCCATCTGACACAAGTTCTCCTTTGTTATGGGTTTATTTGCTAGAAAGCAGATATTTCTCTTCACTATTTAAAATGTGGTTTGATAATTGTGTTTTACTTGATTTATGTTGATGACTTGTTAGTTCTTAGCAAACGTAGCAAGGTTAAGACTCGAGTAAGTCGATATTTACAATCGTAAATTGTAGTTAAGAATTTGGGACCAACGAAATATTTTTTAGGAATGGAGTTGACATGAACTAGTGAGATTTTATTTCTGAATTAATAAAAATATGCCAGTTACGCATCTCTGCAAAAGGCATCCCGCCATTTGAAGATGCCAACATTGGAATATCTAGTGCCAACATTTTTTTAGTGCAAAATATCTCCTTTCTAAAGCAAAACTAACGAATTAAAGGGGATAACAACACCGGCTAAGAATCCTTACAAAGGATAGCCCACCATTTGAAGATGCCATCTAATATTGCAGTCTCGTGGGGACTATGATACCTTACAATTACTAGGCATTATTTGGTATTTTTGGTTCACAAAGTAGCACACTATATGCAGTCACCATTTCAACAACATAAGCAAGCATTGAAGCATATTTTTCGCTATCTTAAAGGCGCACATAGATGTGGCATTTGATTTACAATACAAGGGAATTTACAGCTCGATGCCTTTTCATATTCAGACTGGGCAGATGATTTAGATGATCGACAATGAACTACTGGATTTGCTATGTATCATGGCATGAATTTAATCTCATGGTCATCCAGGAAGCAATGAACAATGTAATCTTCCTCTATTGAGGATGAATATAGAGCCCTAGCAAAAACCACATCTGAATTATCTTGGATTGGTATGTTACTTGTGAATATTGGTTTTCCATTACCAACTACAATGGTTGTTTATTGTGACAACCTTGGCGCAACATATATTACGAAAAATCTAGTATTTCATCATTGTACGAAGCACTTTGAGGTAGATTTTAATTATGTACGAGAGAAAGTAGTGAACAAACAGCTAGTTGTTCAACACATATCAACGAATGATCAAATCGATGATATTTTGACAAATTCACTTCATAGTACTCTATTTCAGCAATTGTGGAACAAGTTGGTTGTCGTTGACTCGGTACAACTTGATGGGAGATGTTAGTATATAATTGTTTACGTAAATTTTATGTGTGTTTAATTATAAATTGTATGAGGTTTTCAATGTTATTATACCAAAACCCTAGTATATAAATACAAATCACTCTCACCATACAAGGTGAGTAGCTTGCGTTCTCACAACAAGGGCTCTTCTTTAGTACCCATATTCCATATATGGCTAATAAACTTTTCGAGCATTAAACATTTCCATTAGCATTTCATTACAGTTGATTTCATTCTAATTTGCTCAATAGACATTTCGTGTTTTTGCACTTCTTCTTTATTGCCAAGTACTTTAAATTTATATGTTTTTCACCCTTATCATATTTGTCATTCTATTAGAAGAAGAATGTTGCGAAACTATTACTATGCACTCTCAATGAAAATTTGGTTGCGGATAATCTCAATAGACTTAACAACTCAAAGGGATTGTAAGAGGTGAGCAATGAATTTACTAGAGAGAGTATCTTGGCAATCATAGAGACTCCTTTATACGCTGATTGATCTAGTCAATTTTATCACCACTGAGAGGTTCCCTGACCACTTCACACACAATGATAAAGATAAGATGAAGAGAGGAGTGATTATTTATCGTTGGGATGATCCCTATCTATGGAGAGAAGGGAATGATTTCATTCTAAAGAGATGTATTACTTGGGAAAAGATCACCAAGGTACTCGAAACCTATCACACTAAGGCTTGTGGAGGTTACTGTGGACTATAGAGAACAACACAAAGTATCTTAAAAATGTGGATTTTATTGGCCACACATCTTCCGTGGCTCCTACATGTACTGCAAGGCTTGTGATAATTGCCAAAGGACCGGTAACCTTAGTCATAGAGACAAACTTCCAATGACTCCAATATTGGTCATCAAGATCTTTGACATGTGGGGGATCAATTTCATAGGTCTCTTTCCTTAATCAGTTGGATTCAAGTACATCCTCATAGTAGCTTATTATGTTAACAAGGAATGATGATGCAAAGAACGTGGCTGACTTCATAAAGAACAACATCATATGTAGATATGGTACACCAAGACTACTCAATCAGTGATCCTGGTACACATTTATGCAATGGAAAGGTCTCTTCCTTACAAATGAAATGGGGAGTGAAGCACATGACTTAAACATCATACAATCCATAGACAAACGAACAAGCCAAAGTGAGTAACAGAGAGACCAAACTCATCTTGAACAAAATAGTCAATCCCAACAAAATAGATTGGAGTCTCCCTCTCTTTGAAGTTCTCTAGGCAGTGAGAACAACATGAAAGGTGCCTATAGGGATGTCTTCGTACAAAGTTGTCTATAGAAAAGCATGCCACCTACCCATGGAGATCAAGCACATAGCATATTTGGTAGTCAAAGAGACTAATTATAGAATGGATGTAGCTTTTGAGTGAAGGAAATTGCAAATGCATAAATTGGAAGAGATCGAAAACGAGGTCTTTGAGAGGTCAAAAGCCTATGAAGAGACTACTAAACATCACCATGACCTCCACATTTCTAGGAAAAACTTTAAGGAAGGGCAAAAAGTTTTCCTTTTCCAATTCAGACTTAAGTTATTTTCCGGGAAATTAAAGTCTCGGTGGATCGGTCCTTTCATAGTGACCAAGGTGTTTCCTCATGAAGCAGTCATCATCAAAAGCATAGTGATAGACAAGTCCATGAAAGTCAACGACCATTGTCTCAAGTTGTATTATGAAGGATTCTGAGCTCACTCTGAGGAAATTCATCTCACAAAGATCTCTGACCTCACACCATTATCTCGGTGTTGGGAAGTCGAGCTAAGCGACATTAAGAAAAATTGATTACTTTGAACTATTTTTATTTAATTAGGATTTATTTAAGGGATTTTTAATTTTTAGTTTTTAATTAGGTTTTAATTTAGTTTTTAGTTTGGATTTGAAAGTTATAATTAGATGGATTTGATTGAGACTAATATAGCACTCTTAAAGATGCACGTGGTTTAATGGTAGAAGAAGAAGAGTCACATGGAATAGGAAGAACGTGTAAAGTCATGCAGAAATAGAGGAAGGAGCAAAGAGTCATGCACAAAAGGAAGAGAGAGAGAGGGAGTAACGTTAAGATTCCATCTAGGTTCATTGAATCTCTCTCCAAGCGTGGGCTAACACATGAGGTCATAGTGGTGGTTACACAAATCACTCTAAGTCATCATTACATTTCCATGATTACACTAAGGTCCCATTAATTACGATTTAACCCTTTGCTTAATCCCTAAACACATTTACCTATATAAATTTGACCTTTACCTCTCCCTTTCACCCACACTTGCAATTTACTCTTTCTCTCTAAAAGCTAAGAAAACTTTTCCCCTCCTTCTCTCTGCAAATGGTTTCTCCAATGCAATCAACTCCTTCAACCACTGCCAAGCCTACTCCCTCCACCATTCCAAAGACCAATTTTCTCCACAAGACCACCATGAATCGTACTCACGGTAAGAGGACCACTCCAGTCATTGAGAGTTTTGCAAGCGGCATCACGTGTGCTCCCACTCATTGCAGCCCTCTCACCAGCATCTTGGAGAACATCCATAAGGACGAGGAGACTATAGAGTCTCAAGGAAAGAATAAGGACTCGTCGGTTGTGGAGTCTAAGAAAAGGACCATTATTCTCAGCAACAATGAAGATGAGAAGCGCACTCTTTCGTCTCCTCTAATCCCGGCTAAGCGCAAGCCTCACATAAGGAGCACCAAGGCATCGGGGAGCAAGAAGGGCAAGATGGTGGAGGACAAGACTCTCATCTCCTCTAAGGGAAAGATGTTCAACACCTTTGATAAGCCAAGTCCTAAGGGGATTTTCAACCACTACAAAGGGGTAGCACCAAAACCCTCTAAGTTCGCATACACTGAGACCATGGAGAGTCTTGGTATCAAGGAGTAGGTTTCACTACATTCATAGTGATTTGTTTGCTCCCACTACTCTTCCTCCCATTTCCAGCATACCAAGAGCTAGTGTGGGAGTTCTATCACACATTTACCTTCAAGCGTGACGACCAAAGCTACAATGAGCCCAACTTTGTCAAATTCTACCTCCAAGGGAAGAACTTCTCTTGGAGTCTCAACAATTTCAACAAGGCCCTGGGAGTCAGGGAGCCATCAGAGGATATAAGCAAAGCACTCCCTCCAGATTTTGAAGCCACAAAGACTTACTTCTCTTTTTGCAACAATGATCCCAGAGTGACCTCTTGTAATTCTGGAGACTCTAGAACTTGCTATATCCATGAGCCTCACCTTTACTACTACTATAAGATCTTCTCCAAAAGAGCTCCTGGACAATCAACGAGATGGAGCTCAACATCCTTTAAATCATGGTGAGCGACAAAAAGCTCAAACTAGGTGCTTGGTTGGTGTAGTGATCTCGGTGATAACACATGGGATGGTTCACTTTGATCCCTCAGGCTACTCTTTACTTCTCGAGACCACTCTACTCAACATAAAGAACTTGGAGACCATGATGATGGTGGAGACACACAACGAGAATAAGAAGATTTGTCCCACTAGCCCTCCAGAGACTAGAACCCCCTCTCTCGTTGATCCAAAAGTTGACAAGGAGACTCCCAAAGTAGTAGCAATAGAAGAACCAACCCCGCCACATACAACGAGCTGCTTAAGAAGTTTATTGCACTCGAGAAGTAATACCAAGACCTTCTCAATAACTCTCTATAGCTCAAGGCAAAGAATGTAGACTTCAGGGTTCATTTTGATGTCCTGGAATTCAATGTAGAGACTCTTTGTCATCATCTCCAACTCAAGCCTTTCAAGCATCAAGCTCATCAATGAGACCAAGATTAGATCTCTATCAATTCCTCTTCTCCACAAAGGTAGTAACAATTTCTTTTACCCTTTTTTTTAAATTTCTTTAATTTCTTTAATTTTATTTTCTTTTTTTAGGATAGTTGCATTAGGGGCAATGCAAAATTGAAGTGTGAGGAGGGGAATATATCTTTTTGTTTTTACTTGTTATCTTTTTTTTTTTATCTTTTTATGCTTTTAATTTTAGGAGTTAGTCTTTTTACATTGAATTCAGTCATTTTACAATCTTAATGTAATACTTTTTTGTTTTTAGTTTGTATATAAAGATCAAGTAAATAAACTATTCTTTCAATTCAATTTTCTCTCTTTAATTTCTACAATGACCTGCTTAGTACTCTAACCTATTACAAATAAATGAGGACATATAAAGAAGAGAGATACCTTCATAATGACTAATTAAACAATTAATAATGACTGAGCTAACTAACCATACATGGCATCGAGAGCTTTTTTTTAAGCAAAGTTTATTCTAGTGATTAATGTTCGAAAGCCGCTTCCCAATGAATGCATTAGTGACTTAATCTTTTGCATTTAGACTTGGTTTATTTCAATAAGGTCTCTGTACCTTTCGACCTTCACCGAGACATTCAATAACTCTTTTTAATAAATCACTGAGACTTCTTGGTTTATTTACTTGCTTTATTTCATGTTTTGTTTGAGTCTTAGAAGAAATAGCATTTTTCAATTAGCAACCAATTAAGACTCTTTCATAGGTACACTTTTAGATGGAAGAGCTTTACTTGGCTCATAACTAGGTGAAGTCTCTTTCATATGGCCAAAGAAGAAAGAGCATTGTTGGAAAGTAACTAAGCAATGACTGTTTAATAGGATTTATATTCCAGTAAAGAAAAAAAAATTCAGAATTTAAAAAATTGAAAAAAATAGAATAAAGTTAGTTAGAAAAAGGAAAACATAATATCTTTATTTTTGCTATGTGTCTAGGGACCCCACCAAGGGAAGAGACCAACTAAAAAGGTAACTCGGAAGTTTTCCTTTGGATACCTAGTCTCTTTAATAAATTTAACTAAGTAATTCTTGTGTTTTTGAGCATGATCTTTATACTTTCTTAAGGTTAATTTTTTATTAAACTCTCAGTTCTTGATAAGGAACTCATCCATGATCTTGCTGAAAGATCTTAGTCTCTTTGTGAAAATTTTTAGGGTCTTTGTGTAGTTCTCATTCTTTTTTATTCCTAAGCTTTGTATTCATACTAGAGGACAAGCATGAAAAAGTGCTGGGAGGTTAGATAGGTTGTAGATATGACATGTTTTGATGCTTAATTTCACATCATTATAAGCATGTTTTTATCTTTATGGGCTTTGTTACTACTAGTTTCTATAATTTCAGGGTTTTTAGGTGATTCGGATGGAAGTTGGTTAAAACAACAAAAAACAGCACTCCACCAAGATTCTAGTGAGTCTACCAAGAGCAGTAGTCAGTTCGGTGAAAATTGCAAATGCCAGAATCTTCCAAAATGACATAAACATGTCTAGTTGGAAGATAAGAGCATAAAATTTAATGGATTATCACCAGTTCGGGTAAAGTCTATCTTTAAGGAATTTTGATTTAAAGAAGAGTTGTTCCCCTTCACAAAATCTATCTTGAAGAGAGGATAAAACTTCATCATTTTATCTCTAAGTAGAAAACTAAAGGATAAAGCCTAAACAAGAACAATTGTAATCAAAGACAAAGATTAAGGATCGATGGATTCGGCCATTTGGCTATAAATATAGGTCGAATACCATAAGAAGAAAGATGTCCAGTTTTAGTAGTTTAGTTTGGTCTAAGTTCAAGTCCAAATTAGCTTAGAGTTAGAATCTTTATTTCCTCTTTAAGTTTTCCAACCTTTCTTAGGATAATATTACTTGATTTCATTTAATTTAGTTTTATTTTGCTTCCAACATTTTAATTCAAGTTATTTTGAAGTTTGTGATTTCTTTTTAACAAGCTCTTTTAATTTACTTGCAATTTTATATCCAGTCTCTTTACTTTTGTTATCTTTAAATTCAGTCATGTCTAGCTAAATTCTCAATGACTTGACCTAGTAAGGGTCAAGATCATGTTTGATTAATGTGAGGACTTAAACCTGAACACAACAATCCGCAAGGTGACTTTTTTTTTACCTCAGTGCCTATCTTTAGTGAATTCTCAGTCTCTCTGTGGTCTGTTCAGCCATAAGGTATATCTTTGTGATATATTATTATCTCTCACCATTGCATCCATAAATTTTCCTAAAAAGGAGTAAGTGACACTAGTCTATATTGGATATGCAATAATCTAAAGCCAATTTAGAGTTCTACTACCAATCAGTTAGTGTTTAGGCTTTTCTAGTATTGATTGCTAGTTTCTAGCATTGATTGCTAGTTTCTAGCAAGCTCTCTGGCATGATGTTGAGAGTCACGGTGAGTAAGAAGGTGATTAAAGTGTGAAGCACAGTCCCCATACTAATTAAGGAAGAGTTACTAACTCTCTAATTTGAGAAGCGCTAGTATGACTAAATCTATGTCCCGATGTAATTTATCCCTTGTCTAGTGATCATTATGATACACGATTTTTTCTAATTGTTTGAGTTAGTCATTTTATTATTTCTTTTAATCTTTACTCTCTCTTTACTTTCAGCTTTAAAGCTCCAAACAATTTCAAGAATAGCAATCTGGTCACTTTAGTCATTCTAATTTAAAATTTCTCAGTTAATACTGTTCTTTGTGGATTCGACCCCTGTTACCACTTATTACAAGTTATTTTTCACTGAAGGATTTATTTTTGGTGATCTTGAAACCATTAATTTTCTAGGTTCACATTCTTAAATGATAACATTAAAACTGTAGGTGCTCCTAGGATTTTTCCTCAAAATGGAGTCTCTATAATCAAATAACCTACTGAACTCTTGAGTGTAATCCCCAATCATCTCCTTCACCACCCTCCTCCTAGCTCTTCTACATACAAAATCTCCAACATAAAACTCCAACTTCTTTTTAATCAGATCTTGCATTCTCCAAATCATGATGTTTGGATTTCAGTAATGTTATGTTGAACCCAAGTTAAAAGTACTTAACAGTACTTAAACGTTTTGGAAACAACAAGCTATCTAGGATAGTGAAATTAATTGAGTACTAAGTATACTCTTAATTAATGAAGGTTAATTGAGTTTGTTTAAAGAAAAACCACTCAATTTACTGAGTAATTAATTAAGTTATGGCTTAGAGTAAGAAAAGTTGAGATGTGCTAAGTATTACATAGTTTTTATAGATATCTACTCAGGTGTGATGAGTTAGCTTTTTAGAAATGAAAAGTTGTAGTCTATTGACTATTTGAGAATATTTGACACTTGTGCTACTAATGGTTTCTGGTAAGAAATAGAATATTCCTTTGATACTTTTTAGGAGATAAAGCACTGAAATTAAAGAAGATATTCATGTGGTCCTCACATTCAAAAGGTGTCAGTACAAAATGTTAGATATTCCTCATTAAAGTCCAAGATAAAAGGAATCCTCTAACATCCATCGTTTCTTAGTGTATCCTCACACCTTTGGAAATGTCAGAAAATCAACTAATGACTGAATGCCACATTTCATCTCACGCGCCTCTCTATCAGAATGGATTGCTTGAAGACAAACTAGTTTTTGACAATGAAATTATATCGTGCTTCAAATTTCAAAATCTCTATCTCTAAACGTCCTGGAATCTATCTCTAATGAGAAGATTCGAAAGATTTGAGGAGAAGAGATATTGAAGAGATATCATGACAAGAAGTTTGCAACAGCTAATTCCAAGAGCTTCAACTATAAATAGAAGACAGGAGCAGATGTTCAAACTTGGTGAATCACCTCCAATTTCTTCAAAGAGCTGAAACTTTGTTCATTTACTCTCAAGTTCAAGAAATTCCAAATCAAGCAATTAGCAAACATTCATTATTCAATTCAGTTTGTAATAGAGAGACAAATATCACTTGAGATTTTGCATTATAAAGGAATCAACATTTTATAACTTGAATTCCTCAGTTCGCCAATTTCCTTCAGAAATCTGTGTGATGGTTTGAGAAGGGTACCCAAACTGTGGATTGAGTGGTAGTTAGAAAGAAATGTACTTTCTGTATAGAGTTTACCCACCATAAAGGCTTCTCCACCTAAGGAACGAACGAAATCACTAGTGGATTAAAGCTCGGAAAGGAATCCGGGGATTGGAGGTAAGCTAAGGGCCGAATCAGAATAAAATCTCAAGTGTTGAAGTTCTAACCTTAATCGATTGCATTTATCGCTTTTGTCTCATCCATCATTCTATCTATGTTTTTAGTTTTTCTTGAAAAACCAATCCATGCTGAGTAGAATACGCAGCATACTTTTGAAGATAAAGTGTCCTAGCAAAGTTGAGTAGTTTATAAGTTTTTATACCAACTCATCACGCACTACTCAACACGCATATCTTAAAACTGAACTTGGTAAAATATTTTATAAAATAAAAAAGTAACCAAGAACTGCATTCACCCCCCTTTGTCGTGTAATTAAGCCACCTAAGGACCAATAAGTTGTATCAGAGCAAGTGCTCAACTTATTGACTAATTGTCTTTTAGTTAAAGATCCATAAATGGCTTACAACAGCTATAGTTCCGACTCAGAACAAATAATGCTCCTTAAGGAGGGAATGTCTATAACTAGGTCATCATTACTCGATGGTAATCATTACACGTTTTGGAAAAATCTCATGAAAAACTTCATTCAATCTCAAAGCATGCAAGCATAACTCGCTATCGAGGCTGGCACGTGAATTCCTGCTATAGTTAAGAATGGGGAATGTGTTCCAATCGATCTAGAAGAATATGATGATGCTAACCTAAGTCTTCTCAAAGAGAACGCCATAACCATCAATTACTTAGATTGTGCACTAGATCTTATAGAGTTCAACAAGGTCCCAGGATGTGAGAAAGCAGAAGAAATCTGGAAGAAGATGAAAATTACTTATGAAGGAACTAACAAGGTTAAGGAGTTGAAGATTAACCTCGTGCTGAGAGAGTATGAGATGTTCCAGATGGGCGCTAGCGAGGGTATTCAGGCAATGAATACCAGGTTAATTAACATCGTTAATGAATTGAAGAGGCTTGGTAAGGAGTTCACCAAGGAGGAGCTGGTGAAAAAGATTCTTTGCACTCTTACCTTAGAGTGGGATGCCAAGAAGAGTGCGATCGAGGAGTCTCATGATCTCAAGACCTACAACTATGATGAGTTGATAGGCACCTTGCTGACTTAGGAGATAAGCCTGAGGAAATATACTAATGACTCCAAAAGGAGTAAAAGAAAGGAAAGAGGGGGTAAATCCATTATCTTGAAAGTTGATTCCTCTAATGAATCCACAAGCTGTGATTTTGATGAGCAAATGGCTCTTCTAACTAGGCATTTTAAGCGTTTCATGAAAAAGGACGGGAAGTTCGACAAAAAGAAGTTTCTCACTAAAATCAAATCAACTCAGCACCGGCAAGGAGTTGAGGAAGGACTCAAGAAGGAACATAGCAAAGATATCAAATGCTTTGGCTGTGGAGAAATAGGCCATATCCAGTAGAGCTATACAAAGACCAAGAATGATAGATACAAGAAGAGGTTCGCAAAGAAGAATGAGGCACTTGCTACCACCTAGAGCGATTCAAAAGAATCTTCATCATCCGATGAAGAAGTAATTGATTCTTTTCCAACCTCTACTTGATGGCCATTGCGAATGAAAGGGGCAAAGGCTCAGCATCTACCTTAGGTAGAAGTCAAGTCGCTGCTGACTTTGAAGCTGAGAGTAATAAAGGGAAATCCCCTCAGACTGAGGTACATCTTGAAATCCATTTGTCATTAGAAGAATTCGTCTAGTAGTCTTTGATGTCACGAAATTGACTAACAAGTTAGGTAAAAACATGAAAGAGCTAGTGAGGAGAAGTAAAGATCAGGAAGACACTATTGCTTCCTTATCTCTTGATATCTGCTTTCTTCAAGAAAAAGCTTAGTATCGAGAATGTAATGCTAGCAAGCTCACTAAGCAATTAGATGAGTTGACTGCTGAGATAACAACTTTAAAGAAGGAATGGGTTCCTCCTCTAGCCAACAGTCAGACTCTGAATAACCAAACTCACAATTCTAAGAGGAAGAACTCCTCTAAAAAGAAGAAAGAGAGCCAGCCCAAAGCAAAAATGATGTGCGGTTTTTGTGGAAAAGCTAGATATGTTACAATACTCTATAGATATAAAAATGATTATTACGACTAGTACGATTGGAGGGCATATAGAATATATGTCAAGTGTACCGGCCTCTTAGAAGAGTCTATGCATGTGAATTTTGATGAAACTAACATTGCAGATAGACATCCATCTAATGAAGATGAAGGAGTAACCCAACAAGAAAATTAACTCAATATGCCACTCCTTGTGCTACCCATCCTAGCACAAGAACCTGAAGCTGAGGAAGTCAAAGAAGATGATGATCTTTCTATCAACTTCAATGATAGCAAAGATCAACCTCCACCTCAGCAACCCATTGTAGATCTTCCAGCTATTGATCTAAATCTACCAAAGGAGATTAGGATGCATCGTAACCATCTACTCGATAGCATAATTGATGATGTTAATAATCCGGTGATGATAAGAGGTTAACTCAGTAGGATGCTGAGTCATCCAGCGTGCATCTTATTGATTGAACCCAAGAAGTTTGAAGATGCAGAGGGAGATGATTATTGGATGATCGCAAAGCAAGAGGAGCTGGATCAGTTCAAGTGCAATGATGTTTGGGATCTAGTTCTTAAGCCTAAAGGAAAATCAATTATTAGCACCAAATGGGTTTTGAAGAACAAGCTAGATGAAGGTGGCTCTATTGTCAGGAAAAAGGCCAGGCTTGTTATGCAAGGCTACAATCAGGAAAGCTTTAAGCTATTCTAATCCTATGTTCTTTCGCATCTCATATGAACTTCAAATTATTTCAAATGGATGTTAAAAGCCCATTCCTGAATGGATTCATTCAAGAAGAAGTTTATGTTCACCAGTCTCCTAGCTTTGAAGATCCGAAGAATCCTGAGCATGTCTTCAAATTAACGAAAGCTCTCTACGGATTGAAGCAAGCTCTAAGAGCTTGGTATGAGAGGCTGACAAATTTCTTGATCAGCAATGGTTATGAAAGAGGAAAAATAGATACAACTTTGTTTATCAAGTGAAGAGAAGAAGATGTGATGATTCTCCAAATATATGTTGATGATATCATATTTGGAGAAACTAATGAGAAGTTATGCAAGGAGTTCAGCAAGCAAATGAAAAGCGAGTTTGAAATGTCTATGATGGGAGAGCTCAACTTTTTCCTTGGTCGTCAAATTAAGCAGACTAAAGATGGAATCTTTATCGATAAAGCAAAGTATGCTAAAGAAGTCCTGAAGAAGTTTGACATAGAGCATTCGAAGCCAATGTCCAATCCCATGCCCACTAATACTATCTTACATAAAGATGAAGTTGGAAAACCTGTAGATAGTAAATTCTACAAAGGAATCATAGGCTCTCTTCTTTATCTTACAGCTAGTAAGCTTGACATACAGTATGTTATGAGTTACTGTGCTTGTTATCAAGCTGATCCCAGAGAATCTCATCTAGCAACTATGAAGAGAATTCTCAGATATTTGCAAGGCTCTATTGAAGCAGGTTTGTGGTATCCCAGTAGCATGGATTTCACTTCAAGTGGTATCAAAGATGCTGATTATGGCAAAGACAAGCTTGATAGGAAAACCACCACAGGAAGATACCACTTCCTTAGAAAATACTTAGTCTCATGGTATAACAAGAAGAAAAATTCTGTCACACTGAGTACATGGCAGTAGGAAGTTGCGTAGCACAACTACTATGGATTAAGCAGCAATAGGAAGATTATGGTATAAAGTCTAAGTGTCTCAAAGTTATGTGTAATAACAAAAGCGCAATTAACCTATCTAAGAATCCAGTTCAGCATGGTAGGTTGAAGCATATCAACATTAGATATAAATTCATTAAAGATCATGTGCTAAGGGGAGATCTCAAGCTAGAGTATATTTCTTTAGAAGAACTGTGCATTGACATATTCACCAAACCATTGCCAAAGGAGCAGTTCAATGTCCTGAGGTAGCTATGAAGAAGAAGAAGTTAGACATTTGGCTAAGTGTTGAAAATCAAACCTCAATTCAGCAAGAGATGACATGTATTTGACTCTGTCTAAATTTTAAATTAACTATGTGAGATTCAGTTTCGCGGTTAAAATCAAAACCCACGTTTTCAAAAAGACATGCTTTTGAATTGAAACCTCTACTGCAAAACTCATCGTTTTGATAAGGCGGTGGTTTAAGTGTTAATCTTAGGGTTGATTCTAATCAAGCTTTGTGAAAGTACCACATCTCACTGAAAGATCAAAAGTTTATAAAATCTAGAAGGAGTTGCAGAGAGAGGTTTTTGCAGTCCAAATTCTAATCGTTTTCAGAGCAAAAAGAACCTTAACTTTTCTCCCCTTTCACAAAAACCTTTTTCAGAAATGGCGATTACAAAGAGAACTCTTACCCTCTAAAGCGAATCTAAGAAGAAGATGTTTGTTCACTTTGATGGGTCTTTGCAGAGAATCATCTTTCCGGTTGGAGCCATCTTCACCAAAGTAGAATGGGCTGAAGATTTGGATTTTGGTCTAGTCTTCGAAGTTAACTATGAGAGCATAATGCTCAATAGATTCATGCAAAAGGTGATCAAGCAATAAAATCTCAATCAATTTCTCTTGCTTGAAGGCCCTACCATCAAAGAGCTCATGAAGGGATTCTATACCACTCTCTACATTATTGAGGGGTTTGAAGATGTGCTTTTGGTAGAGTTCAACAATGTCTCCTTACCTCATCTATGCCAGCTTTTAATCTATTTGCTCAATATGCCACTAAAAGGCATTGTGCTGAGGAGGATAGGAAATGAAGAGAAATTAGTTATTGTGAGCGGATGACATGGAGTGATGGGCCGAGAGCACGTGAATGAGAGACACGATTCATCAAGGTGTTTAAAAGGTACCGGGTTAGGGACTTGGAAGGTTTTGGTAGAGAAAGCGAAATCATTTTCAGATCGGTCAAACCCAAATCTGCCATCTCTTAGTGTAGAGTCGCCACTTGGATTAGCTCTTTCTAAGAATTAGAGTCCTGGGAGGCTTAATGTCTGGGAGACAGCCCACTAAGATATAGAGATTCAGGTTCGGGATAAGTTGCTTATTTCTTATATGATCACATTATAAGAAATAAGCAACTTATCCCAAACCTAAATCTCTATGTTTTAGTGGGATGTCCCCTAGATGTTAAGCCTCACAGGACTCTAATTCCTGGAAAGAGCTAATCTAGGTGGCGACTCTACACTAAGTGACAGTGGATTCGGGTTTGACCGTTCTAAAAATGTTTTCGCTTTCTCTACCAAAACCTTCTGAGTCTCTGACCCTGTACCTTTTAAAAACCTAGGTGGATCGAGCCTCTCTTTCGCGCGCTCTTGTTCGCAAGGTTTTGACTCTACTGACTCTAAGGATTAATATTTTATAAAGAAGCTAAAAACCTTGTCTCAACTTTCCTACCGATAAAATAAGAGTTCAAAATACAAACAGGTGTTGTCAATACCGCTTATCTAAATAGAAAGACGGTAACCACTGCAAGTATTAATCACGATGTAGTTTCCAAAGATATCGATCCCACAGGGAAGGAACAAGTTCTAAAGATCGATAAGAGGAATGGATTAAAAGAAAAACAATGTAATTTACTTGGGAGGATTGGAATGATGGATGGATAGACAAATGTATGAAAAATAGAGAAGATAAAAAGTATATAGATATTCCCTACGAACAAGTATAATAAAGAAAACATGCAAAACCATCAAACATATTACATACACTAGATTAATTTAATAGATTCGGTTCTAGATACTCACATATTCAATTATTCATTGTAGAGCAACACATGAAATGGCTTTTTTGAATCTAGTGCAAACGAATTAAGATGATTATATAAACTTGTATAATAATATTACTATGCTTAGTACATGTCGCTCTCACATAGCCACATTTAGTAAGTTACCATTCTAAAAATTTTGGCTCATTAAAAAGTGTTATAATCACAGATCCAATGATTATACAAAATCTCGTTAACCCCAAAACTACTCTTAAAGTTAACTCAAAAGCATATAACTTGATTAATATAAAAGACTCAACATGAAATACACATTACGACACATATACATATCATAAACTTTGAAATAGAAAGTATAAGTAGAAAGCAAAGCAAAGTTGTAAGGTATGCAAGTGAAAGCTAAAGTTGATCAAACCATATCCACTCTTTAATGGGAGTCATCAATTCTCGTAATTCCTTCTTCTGCTTTGAATTCGGTCTCCACTCGTATAGAATCTCCTCTAGGATGCTATTCTTAGTGAATATCAAATAAATGAATATTGAAGAACGAAAACTTTTATTGATAAAAGATTTGCAATTACACTTATACAACAATCGCTTGAATATGTAGAGAAATCTAGTGATCGAAATAAGGTTCGAATCACTTATACATTTTCTTGCTAACAGTTATGAATGTAGCGAAATCTAGATATTTTTACTCTTTATTTATGCGTCACACTTATGCCACACCATATAATCCACCACATTCCATTCCACATGAAATTGGTGAGTTTGGAACCTTATTTATAGAGTACGAAGGGTTGCATCTATCCATACAAAGAGTCGTGTCCATTGGCGAAGAATTACACCGCTTCATTATGATTGGCTGAATTGGTTTGATCTTATCCACAATGGAAAAGCACCTTTCCATGATTGGTTGACTTCCAAAAGGTGTCTTTTCATTTGGTAGTTGATGGCAGTTGATCGTTCTTATCTGGTGGTTGAAAGAAGAGAAAAGTTGACCCAAAAATCATCAAGGTAACGATCACAAATGATTGTCGGGACCGTGAATACTTGGTTGGCAACTTTCTGTTGTGAATGTTAACAAGTCGTGACCATGATATGTGTGTCACGATCGTGACATGCCTTTCTTTACATGATTCTTTTGTGCGATTTCTACCAATCTTTGACATCTTCGATCCTTTGCCAAATCATTAAGTTCCATGTATCTTTTTGCACTTTTTTCACTCTTTTTTCATAGATTTCCAACTTTAATTATTTTACTTCCAAGATTTACCTAGTACCTGCATTTCCATAAAAAACAATTACATGGCATGTGAAATCTTTTATATGAAGTATTAAAATGACTTAAACTATAGTGTTAAATGTATAAAATTATCAAGATAATAAGTATAATTATACACTTATCACATCCCCACACTTAACTTTTGCCTTGTCCTCAAGGTAAATTCAACATAGGTGTATAAATTAGTTATCCAAGTTCGTACTTTATTGGGTGAAAGATTATTGTAGTGAGCACCACTTTCCCATGTAGCATAAGATTCAAGTAGAAGTTC
>CATIWQ010205191.1:0-24709 GCA_949673415.1 Euphorbia schlechtendalii | reverse complement strand
AACATAAAGAGTCCTCATGTTTCAGTGCCCAGTCAATGACGGATTGATTTCTCACCTTATCGACCTGCAAAATAAAATTAAAATAGGAAAAGACAACATCTAATCACAGACTTATGACATATATAGATATTGTTAAACTTTTGACAAACATACAGATATATTTCAGCTACACTTAGCACTAGCAGCAAAAAATTAAGAATTAATCAGAATAGGAAACGAAGAGAGAATGTGAGAAGTGTTTTGGAACTCAAAACAAACAATATTTGTGCAGTAACACAAAAATTGATCTATAAAAGCGTAGATAATAATACCAAATGAAAAAATAAGGCAAGATATTCCAGTGGATGACAATCAAACAAGCAAGATCTATGTCTCATGGTCAAGCTAACACCGAAATCTAATATCCTAACTCAACTATTTTCAAATCATAAATGAATAATCTTACATATTATAATGATTCAGTGAGATAAATTTGGTTCTTCATCGTGGGAGCACAAGTCTTTATTTGACCAACTTTTATTTAATTACATAGGATTTAGAGCTTATATGACCAACCTATCCTCTACACAAAATAACTTATCGTCAATTTATACTCTAGAATGATATGCGTACCTCGTTCCAAAGAATCTACTTTGGAACAGACGAAAGGTTGAGTTGCCGAAGAGCTTTATCAACCACCTCTACTTGTTTATGTGCTTGTGGATGGCTTAAATTCGTAGAAGAAAAGGATAGCAATCATTATGAAGCACTGAAATAAATACACAATGGATGAACTAGACTAGAAATAGCTTCAAATGAGACTTTACCTCAAATCCACCACATGGAGAAACAATGAGGAGGCAGAAAAATCATCAAGAGACGACCCAAATCAATCAAGCTGTTGAGAGAGAACTCATAAGACTAATTCAACAAAACAAGCAAACTAGTTTCAATAAAGTGCAAGTACTGTAGGTTTTATGAAACTACTCCTTGATAACTAAAACAAAACAGATTTCGACAAGTAGAAGAATCCCAACAACTATGACGGATGTCAGTGATAAAGCTTAAACTATTAATGAGAACGAAATTAATTCCTTTCTTCATATTTCAAGAGGTTTGTCAAAATATACTTCTTGTAACTCACATAGTAAAAAAGCAAATTCCATGTTTAATTGATAAATAGACCAAGACTTATGAGCTTCCATGGATATCACTAAACAAATTATAATCATCCTCACCAATGGAGCAAAAAAATCCTTGTAATCCACTCCATATTCTTGATTGTACCCTATAACCACAAGTCAAGATTTATACTTATCAATTATTATACATTTATTCAACTTTATTTTTTTAATCCATTTTACTCCAATAGATTTTTATCCTTTTGAAAGCTCCGTTAATTACCATATATTTTTCTTCTCTATATATTTCGTATCTTCGTCCAAGTCATTTTGCCATTTTAAATTTTTGATAACTTTCTGAAATGAAAAAAAAAATCATATTCTGCAAACGTACAAAATAGATTAGAGGATCTTCTAGTTTACTAACTCTTTCAATCTCATAGATTACCATCCACATTCATTACTTTTAGATTGATAAGAATGCGAATCAACAATTGTTTTATATTTCCCTTCAATAGTTGTTGGTTCTTCCTTCTCATTTGTAGCGAAAATATATGTTGGAACATGTTATTCTACAAACTCAGTGTCATGCAGTACATTTTCCTCATTAAACTTGGTGATATTAAATTTTGATCAAAATTGACCAATTTTGACCAAATCTAATTCTCTTAAAAAACAATAACATAACATGTAAAAAAATCTCATCACCTTTAAAAATATGTCACCAATAAAGCTTAGAGTATCCATAAGAAAGAAATTAATTTTTTTCATATGTAATATATTTTCGAAATGGTAATTAAAGTATGTTGAACATACAATATTGTTTTTTCCTTAAAATTGACATTTGTCTAAACTTTACTTTTGTGTAAATAGTATTCAAAGTAGCAAAGCAACCTTCTCGAATAGTCACACTTTAAATCCTTCAATTAGTTAAAAAGCGTGCTTTTACCACTATTTAAACATCAACCCTAAAGTCCCACATGTATGAATCTTACACTTCAGTAAAAATTAAATAAAAAAATTTACATTTTTCTTAGCTTGCTTATTATGGTTACTGTATGATTGTCACCCCTCGAATCCTTTTACTTGTTTCTACATTGTTGGCCGTTTATATGTTAATCTAGAATAACAAATTGATCACAAACTAACACAAATCATTTTTAAGATAGTTTTACATTACTTTCGACTTACATATATATTCTCTTAATTAAATATTATTGTAATTAGTAAATCAATCATACAGATATGATAATCAATGTTGTAATCTCACCTCCTTTATGCTATAATGAAGAATACAATATTTTATTAACATATCTGTATAATTGACTCATAATTGAATGATTCTAACATGTATGCAAGGGGATTTGTATAGTTTTATATAACCGAATAGTAATAAACATTATTATTAATCTTTTCCTTCATTCTAGACGTACTATTCTTTTTGTACAATCTCTTAGCCGAATACAGCTGTAAAAGCCTCGAAATTGTCATATAATTTCACATGTTTTTATTATTAAGTTTTAATGATAATAAAAAAAGTAGTAATCTTGTTCGCATCTTTTCATCAATGAAATATGCATTCTTTCTCATAATATCAAGAACTAGATTAGTTCAGTTTTTTAAATCTATTCCTACCATTGCTTTACTCATATTGCGTCTTTGTATAGAATGAGAATATTTTGCAATTACTGCATTTGAAATGACATCAGAACTTACCTTTTAGAAAGTGGATGGACAATTAACAAAGTTTTATAATCATTTTCAAACATTTTCTCCCGGATTTCCTCGATCTTCACGAATCTATGCTGGTGACTTTCTCTCGCTTCCTATCTTCATATATCCACGAGATACGTCAACATATACTTCTTCTTGTAACTCATCAAGTAAAAAAGCTAATTTCACGTTCAATTAATAAATAGACCAAGACTTATGATCTTCCATGGATATCACCAAATGAATTATATCCATCTCACTAATGGAGCGAACAACCCCTTTAGTCCACTCCATATTTATGCTTGTACCACTTGATCACAAGTCGAGCCTTATACTTAGCAATGATGTCATCTTTGTTCAACTTTGTTTTGTAAATCCATTTTACTCCAATTTATTTTTGTTCTTTTAAAAGCTCCATCAATTCCTATGTATTTTTCTTCTCTATAGATCTTATATCTTTATCCAAGTCATTTTGCCATTTTAAATCTTTAACAGCTTCATGAAATGAAAAAAAATCATATTCTACAAACAATGCAAAATAGGTTAGGGGATATTCTACTTACCAACTCCATCAATCTCATAGATTACCATCTATCTTGGCTACTTTCACGATCGACGAGAATGCGAATCAACAATTGTTTTATATTGATCATCCATGGTAGCTCTCTCTTCCTTCTAATTTGTAAGGACAACATATGTTGGAACATGTTGTTCTACAAACTCAGCATCATGCATTACATTTTCCTCATCAAAGCTTGTCAATTTTGTTTAAATTTGATTCTCATAAAAAAATCATGATATGTACAAGAATCTCACAACCTCTGAAGGCATATCACTAATAAAGCTCAGAGTATCCACGAGAAAGAAATTGATTCTTTTCTTCATCTGTAATATGTTTTCAAAATACAACCTTTACTCTTGTGTGTATAGTATCCAAGGATGGAAAATAACCTTCTCCCATAGTCACCATTTGAATCCATCCATTGGTGAAGCAACATGCTTTTACCGCTGTTTATGCTTTAGCCCAAATCCCCATGTGTATGAATTTTACACTCCAGATTAAAACTAAATAAAAAATTTTACATTTTTATTAGATTATTTAGCATGGCTACTACATGATCCCTTCGAATCCTTTAGCTTGTTTTCACGTTGTTTGGTCGCTTGCATATCAATCTAAAATTAAAAATTGATCACAACAGTTTCACATATTTCTGACTTACATATATATTCTCTTAATTAAGTATTATTAGAATCATTTAATCAATTATAGAGATATTATAATCAATGTTGTAGCTTTCATTATAGCATATTAGGTGAATTAAAGTAATAATATTTTTACCTTGATTTTATTACGGTCAAATACTTCAAAGATATGCACATTTACAATATACAATTAAGGCTACAACATTAGAAACTACAAATTAAGTGATAATATTTTTAATATTATTCATCTACTTCATGCTATAGAGGAGGCTACAATATTGATAGTCATATCTGTATGATTGATTCATAATTGAATGATTTTAATATATATGAAAGAGGACTTGTAATAAATTTATATAACCGAATAGTAATAAACACTATTATTAACCTTCTCCTTCCTTCTCGACGCACTATTCTCTTTGTACAGTCTCTTAGCTGAATATAGTTGTAAAAGCCTCGAAATTGTCATATAATTTCACATGTTTTATTAGTAAGTTTTAATAATAATAAAAAAAAGTATTAATCATGTCTGCCTCTTTTCATTAACGGAATATTTATTCCTGCTCATAAGATCAAGGACTATTAGTTCGGTCTTTTATGTTTATTCCATTCTTCGCTTTACTCATATTGCGTATTTGCATAGAATGAAAATATTTTGTAATCGGTACACATTTGAAATGGAATCAATTGTTTAGATCGAAAACAGTAAACATACCTTTTAGAAAGTGGATGGACAGTTAACAAAGTTTTACAATCATTTTCAAGCATTTACTCCTAGATTTCCTCGATCTTCACAAACCCAAGCTGGTGAATTTCTCTCGCTTCCCATCTTCACAAACCCAAGCTAGTCAACATATATAACTTCTTGTAATTCACTAAGTAAAAATGCTAATTTCACGTCCAATTGATTAATAGACCAAGTCTTATGAGATTCCATGGATATCACCAAATGAATTTGAACTATCCTCACCAAAAGAGCAAACAACTCCTTGTAGTCTACTCAATATTCTTGTTTGTACCCCTTGACCATAAGTTGAGCCTTATACTTATAAATGATGCCATTTTTGTTCAACTTTGTTTTGTAAATCCATTTTACTCTAATAATTTTTGTATATTTTAAAGCTTCACAAATTCCCATGTAATATTTTTCTCAATAGATTTTATATTTTCATCCAAGGCATTTTGTCATTTTTAAATATTTGACAGCTTATCGAAATGAAAAAATATCATGTTTTTTAAAAAAGATCATAGTTTACCATTCACCTTGGCTTTTTTCGTAATCGAAAAAGAATGCGAATCAACAAATGTTTCATATTACTCATCTATAATTGCTGGCTCTTTCTTATCATTTGTAGGAATAATATATGTTGGAACGTGTTGTTCTATAAGCTCAGAGTCATGCACTTCATTTTCTTTATCAAAGTTTATCGAAAATAAGTTTTGATCAAAATTGACCAATCTTGACCAAATCCGATTCTCATAGAAAACAAATCATGACTAATCACAAGGTTTTTAATATTAAGATTATATAGCTTATAAGCCTTTTATTGATCACTAATAACATGAAAAACGTATTTTACTCCCATATCATCAAGTTTCTTTCTATTCTTGTTAATATTGTGTGAATTATTAAATGATGGGGGTTCCAAAATCGAACAATATGAAGAAGTAATCGAACACCTACGATTCATTACCAAAAAGTAAATCCTAAACATCCTGTTTTAAGAAAAAGAAGAGGAAACCTAACTTTCATCTTTAAGAAGCCATCGATGGAAGAAACTATTGGAAATTTTCAGCTTTTTTTAGAAGAATACATGGAAGGTGTCAAAGAAAGAGTTGCATTAATGGTGATAGAACAATTATAATTATTATACTTTTTATTTTCATTTAAATAAGAAATCCAAATTTAATTGAAATCCATGCTTTAAGAGAATCTAATAATAATTATTTAGAACTTAATTATGTAATCACAACAATTATTATTCCCAATTTCAATAACTAAAATACAGTATTTCGATTACAAATCCTTGTTAGTTTAGTTACAAATTCGTCTACAAATCCTTATTATTTCTATATAATTGAAGCCTCTTAAAAATCAAAATTTATATTTAAAAAATTATCAATTGTTTAATTACCAAAATCAACATGTATACTAATTTACGTATTGTATAATCAACATGTACAAGCCATCATTGAGGGGGCCATTTGCAAAATATATAGAAAGTTTTGGTACCCATGATGAGAAATTACACAAATGTGAAATATTGATTGGTGTATTTAACAATAGAGATAAGAGATTTATTGTTTTTTCTATGTGAACATCAATCACGACATATTTAAACTAGTCTATGGAAGAGGAGTGAGATTACGGATGAGATCAACAATTTAATGAAAAGAGATAAGGAGATAAGGGTGTCAGACGTAGATAATTATGGTCACGCTATAGACTCGTTGATTAGATATGACAGAATCAGTCATAATCCTTATGCACGGCAATCGGATATGATCCGACCCATAATTCTTTTTGTCTAATCATTTCTGTTATTCAGGGCCCCTAAATATAGATGGTCCCAAAATTTCCCGGTATTGGGAGTTGTTATCTTTTTTCAAAATCTAGATCTCCAGTACTAAGTTTTTAACAATGGCATGTTTTACCCAACGAAAAAGGTGTTTATGTTCATTTTTTAAAAAAAAATTGCCCCTTAATTGATGTCAATTTGTGCTCCCCAATTCAAAAATTTTAATTCATGGTGTATATCACGCCCTTATATTTGCAGAATAAGGAAATTAAGGCTTTTTTTAAATAACAATTTACTATTAACAATTAATATTGTCATTAATTACGGGCATTTAGCTTTCCAAATTACTCTCCAATCAATTACTTATTTTCGTGTTTGTTTAAGTAATCATCTTACACATTTCACACTTTTTAATATAATAATTGTAAAGAATGTAAGTATTAATATATTTTTAGTATCTTGAAAATTATGCATTTAATACTATGAAAATAATAAAATTAAATAAAAAATAAATTACTATTTTAAAATTTCAAATTTTGATTAAATGAACTAATACTATTATTTATTTAATTTTTTTATTCATTCTATCTTTCCTTCTCAAATTCTCGCAACACTTTCCTAACTCTTTTCTTTTCTCATTAAGTTTCCTAAATATCAGGATCCTCTTTTCTCTTCAAATATATAAATTATCCAATTACCTTCTTCTGGCTTTGAATTTGATTCCTTATTTTGTGAGAAAAGGTAACGTAACTCTTTGATTTCAATATTTTATAATTAATCAAATATGTTTTCATTACTTTTGTTTAGAAATTTATATAAATATTAATTTCATTGCAGCTTATAAATTTGTTGCCTTTTGATTTATTATTTAATTGCAATTTAAGTTTGATAAACATAAATATAAAGTAAAGTTAAATTGTTATAATTCATTAAATTTTTGTTTGGCTTATTAGGGAAATAAGAATGTTTTCAAAATCAAAAATTCTCTTCTAATACCAACTTGCATATCTTACACCTGCTACTATTTTAGCGAGGTTCAATAAACTACTGTTGATGGCAATTGACAATGCTATTTCATATAAAATTTCTTACTAAGATTTGATTGAAGAATTCACTTGAAAAAAAAAATTCAAATGACAAATTTTTTAAATGATGATATTGTCTATTTGATGAAACTTGTATCGACTACTTTTTAGTAATATATATTTACAATATATTAATGAAATATTAAATTTGTTATTGAACTTCTTTTTACTTTGCAAGGGTCACATTTCATGCTTGCTCAGGTTCAAAAAATATCTGAGACGAGGAGGCTGACGACTGCCGATGAAAATTTAGTTGCTATTATTAATTGGTTGTCCGATGAAAATTTAGTTGTCGGCATTGACAGAGCTAGGCGACGAGGAGGTTGACGATTGCCGCCCCTTCGTTGAAATTTACAAAACCCTACTGTGAGCTGACGACATGGAGCGATGGTTTGAGAGCGAGCGAAATAAGAGGCGCGGTCCACCAGGGTGTTTGAAAAATGCACCGGGTCAAGAATCCGGGAAAAGTTTTTCAGAGAAAGCGAAAAACATTTTTAGATCGGTCAAACCTGAATCCGCCGTCTCTTAGTGTAGAGTCGCCACCTGGATTAGCTCTTTCTAGGAATTAAAGTCCAGTGAGGCTTAACGTCCGGAGGATGGCCAACTAAGACACAGAGATTCAGGTCCGAGATAAGTTGCTTATTTCTTATGTGATTACATTATATTACATCCATAGAAAACTGTATTTCTTAATCATGCATATTCGCACTTACGTCGTTTTCGAGTTATTGCGCATGATTTAACACGCATATGGAAAATAATAAAACCATACATAAAGCGATAAATAAATGAGGGAAAGTAAAGATTAAAAATTACATAACCTCGAGGGATGCAACTGCCCGCCTAATCTATTAATTACATTTCCCAAAAGAAATAATTAAAATGCAATACCCAAAGGAAAATAATTAGCAAAGATATGGCACAATATTTGCACATATGTTCGATTTGATTTCGGCGAGGCCCTTGTGGCCTAATTAAAACATCGACGATTGAAAATTTCTTATTTAGAAATAAAACAATTTATTTTATTTACAAGTATGTTGATCATTTTTTATTAGTGAAAATGATCGCATGGTAAATGTAAGGTATGTTATCCGGGAATAATTTTTATTCCCTTCGTGTGGGTATCCTAACAGAAATTAAAGATGAAGATGACGTATTACAACATTTATACAATAAAAGAAAATAAAATAATTTCTAGGTCCACATATAAAATTGAAATAAGAAATTTTCAGGAGGCACGAGATGAAGCAGCTCTAGGAACTCAGAGACTTACCCTTTCTGCTTGAATCCACTTCGGCGTAACCGTATGATCCCCGGGAGCGTTCCTTATTCATTTTTCAGTTGTGGTTTAGTGTGGAAAAATAAGTGTTTATTTATCCAAAAAATAATCAGACTTGGGCACTAAAATTGTTTTAGGCCCGAGAATATCTGAGGATTTTTGTAGAAAAAGATGGAAGAAAAATGATTTGAAAATAATAAAATTCAGGATCCAAACGTGTTTTGGATCCGAATATAATGAAAGAAACCTTAGAAGAAATGTAGAAAAAGTCAGAATTATTTCTCTACAAAATTATTATTTTGTTATATAAAAATTTCTCCGTTGTTGTCGAGAGAAAACTATATTTTTATGAATTTTTTTTTGTCCTCATTTTCCACCGAAGATTCCCCCAGGCAGAATTTTTCCGGTACCATTTAATAGTACCATTTAAATGGTATTATTAAATGATATTATTTCCTTTTTTCATTATGTATTTGGACCATATTGTGATACTATTCAAATACCATTTTTATTTCCTATCTACATTTATTCTTTCCTTTTTTATTATATCTTTTTCATTTCTTTTCTTTCCTTTCTTTTTTTATTCCTTTTCTTTTTATTTCCTTTTCATTTTTTTTATTTTTTCCTTTATATATATATTCCTATAATAAACAATTTAATTAAATTATTCTAAACCCTTAAAATTATTTAGGTCCTTAAAATATTTTAAGCCTTTAAGTTTTCGCATAAGGCTTTTAAATATTTTTTTTACGATCCTAAATAATAATTTAGGGCCTGAAATATTTATTTTTGTTATGAGGAGAACTCCCATTTGAAGATCGTCGGAAGGTCTAAAATTGTGTGATCTAAGGATGAAAAAATTCCGAAAAGCCGTCATCATCGAACGCCCGAGCTAGTAAAAAATCTCGTGCTCACAGCTGCCCCTCGTGTGATCATCGCTGGTTGTATAACCAGTATGATGACACGAAATGGAGCAGAGGGATTGAAAAAAAACTGACCGGCTAAGCTGGTGATTCCTTTATCCCCGATCGTTGATGACATGGACCTTCCTTTCTGGCGTCGTGTCCTCATAGGGTTGTTCGTTTCCTTCTTTGGATCCCTAGGTACTTGGTACCCTTTGCGGGCGGGTCGACCGTTTCTTTCTGCGGCGTCCATTTAATAATCGAAAACCGTTTCTTTCTATGAGTTGACCTTTGATTGATTTTGTCCGTTGGAACTGCCGGGATAGGGTGCTTAAATCCATTTCAAAAGTGACCCTATTAAGATAACTGTTTCTTTCTTCGGTTGGAAAATGAGACTATTTCTTTCTTCAGCCATCGAGATAATTGTTTTCTCTTTGGTTGTATTTTGAATTTCCTCAATAGGATGTTGATTTGCTTCTTGTGACAAATCAGAGAAAAAGGTGTAATGTTAATACATTTTGTGATGCATTTTTTAATTATTTGATTGAGTTAGAATTTAGGGCTTCAATAAAAAATTAAAACATGAGGAAGAAATGAGTTTGATAAGACATCCGAGGGTTTCCCGAAAACCGCTCCGTTGTTTAGGAGAGACCATTTCTTTCTTCAGCCATCAAGATAACTATTTTTTTCTTTGGTTGTATTTTGAATTTCCTCAATAGGATGTTGACTTACTTCCTGTGACAAATCAGAGAAAAAGGTGTAATGTTAATACATTTTGCGATGCATATTTTAATTATTTGATTGAGTTAGGGTTTAGGGCTTCAATCAAAAATTAAAACATGAGGAAGAAATGAGTTTGATAAGAAATTCGGGGGTGCCCCGAAAACCGCTCCGTTATTTAGGAGGCTTTTGTGGTGTTGCAATGTTGCAAAACTTATAGAGGCTTGAATTGACTTTAGGCTTGAGTGGGCAATCATCTTGTTTGTATGTTCCTCATGTAGAGGTGGAGGTTTTTATTTATCGGGATAGTATTGCCCCAGTTTGGCATCATCTTTACTTTTAAATAACGTGATGAGTATGTAATGTATGCATGCTTTGATTCATAAACAATATTTATCATATGATGTATGTTCATCTGTTGTAGGTGTTGTGGGCTTCATTCATTGAAGAGCCTTTTCTTATGCTGGTGCATGGTTGACCCTAGGATTTGTCTTGTTGGGGATTCCATGGATGACATCCTCAGAGTGACGACCATGGGTTCGTTGAATTAGATTCGAGTTCAGAGCTTGAATCTGGTTTGAGGAAGACCAAGATGAGTCATTGACCCCGCATTATGGTGGTGATGATCACTTGGAAGCTATTTTCTTGAAGTGTTGGAGGTAAATGATGTCATGTACCGTTCAGAGGAAGAGATGATGAATTTGATATTTCTTTGATCCTAATTTTTACATAGACCGCCCTTATGGGTTTTCAATCTATCGAATCTTGTCTTAATTTTTACCTGGACCGTCTTTTTAGGTTTTCATTCCAGCAGACTTATTTTTCTTTCTTTTACTTTTTCATTTTTTTTTATGTTTACTTGCGATATTCTACCATTGGCATGCAAGCAATCAAAATAAGCATATGCATAAAGATTCAACAAAAATGATAATTCATTGACGAACTTAACAGGGGTATAAATGTTTCAAATGATTTGACTCCTGCCATTAATTAGCTCTTTCAGGTTTTCTTACCAATGTGGTTCTCTCGATATCCTAAGTTTTACCTAAACTGCCCTTTTCGGGTTTTCAACTCAGCGAACTATTCTTTTTCTATTTTGAAAAGAAGCTCTAATTTTTTCTCAACTAATTGAGTATTAATTGACAGACTAATTACAAATTTATTTTATTGTCGGTACTACTTTTTATCGATTTATTTCTTTCACCTATGCGTGATAGAAATTGTGTATGACTTGGTTAATTTGGTAAACCGGCCACCATCAATGTCCACGACTTCTGTTGTTGTCTCGTTCAGCGTTTTTGATGGTCGATGCTAATGTTGCTTTGCTAGCTTGAGATGTACTCGATGATGAGTCTTGATTATCAGCGTTTCTTTTTTGAGTTCAATTGCTCAATGGTTAAACGATTACCCCATAAATGGTAGTGAGCCATGTGAAAGAGTTGTTAAGGTGTTCACCGATCTGACACCTTTTTATCTTTAGTATTGACTTTTGTTTGATTACCCACGAATGGTGGGGTTTAGTTGTTGACGTGTCAGTGATCTGACTCCTTCTTTGTGAAATTGCACCAGTTGTTTGGTCTCAACTTGTGTCATCGACATTTTAGTCTTATTCTAGCTTTGATCTTTGCGTGCTTCGCTCCCTTGATTGACTGAGTCAGTGGATGTTTCATGCTTAGAGATCTTTCCATTGATCTTTCATCTTTGTAAGATGAAGCAATTGCTATCACGCGTTGTCTAAGTACATGTGTTTCTCTCACTTTCTCTCAAGAGTCAAATCATTTGAATTTATTGTAATTGTGGGGAATCCATTTATACCCAAATTAATTTCATGATGTGTCACATGTGCTAAAAACATTATGTACATGCTTATGAGAATGCGTGATGTCATTGATAGGATATCAAGCAAGCAAACAAAGTTGAATTTATTCAAAAATTCAAAAGGCCTCATGGGCAAAGTAGCAAAATGCTAATTTATTACATCATTATCTTTCGGTGCTAATGTTCGTAGATGTATCCATGGATTCAAAATGCTACATCCTATCTGCCTTTTCAAACTTTTCTCGATAGCACGAAAAGATGTTCGATCCAAACTTATTCCTATATGATGGCTGTGCACCGTCCAGAAGCTTGGTTATCATTTCTGGTAGAGTTAAGTGAGCTCGAAGCCTAACCTGTGTGGCCATCCAACGCGCATAGTAGGATTTGAAGATCACACCTTGCTTTTTCCTTATAGCCTTCAAATGTTGCATTGTGGTTTCTATTTGGGAGTTGAAATCGTAATGCCCCATCATAGCCTGAGTAAGGCTATTCCAATCAGTATCTATATTCAGCAGAAGGTGGTTGTACCATTCATTGACTGGGCAGCCCAAGGTGACGACAAAGAGCTTAGCCATCATCCGTTCGCTGACCCTTAATGCCCTCATCACCGTCTGATAATGCGTTAAATGAGCGCGCGGGTCGCTAGATTCCACATACTTTTCAAATTACGGCATCGCAAAGTTTGGGGGCAAGCTATCTTCATCCCCGATTTTCGGTTGTGCCAAGTATAACATCATGAGATGATTACCGTGAGTGGCCAAGAATTGTTACCATGGTTCCGCCATTCCTGGTTGTTGGAGGATGGTGTTCCCTGCGCTTGGATAAGAGCTATATTGCTCCTGGGGAAATGTCATAAAATTAGGCAGTTGAGGTACCTGGAACTGTGAGGCAACTGACGTACTCCAATTGGGAATGGACTGTTGGGTCATTCCTTGGTAGAAAAGCCCTGATCCGAATGCCGGCTACCCAGTTTGTCAGGGGAAGAATTGATTCTGGGAAGGATTGGCAAGATTATATCCTAGTTGCCCAATCTGAGTCTGGTTCAGTTGACTTTGTCCTGCCCCGAACTGATAAAAGGTAGTTGGGGGTACCATGTGTGAGGTGGGAGTTCCCTCTGTTTCAGGCCATCTAGTTGGATCGTCGTTGTTAAGGGTGACCTCCGGGCTGGGCACCACACTCTGAGCTCTCCCGACTTGCTGGTGAATGAGCGATGCTAGCTGTTCGTTGTTGGCAAAGGCGTTCAAGGCAGCTGCAATCTTGGCGCTCACCGATGACTGATGTGTCTGTTGAGAATTTTATCCCACAAGGACAGGATGATATTCCCCCGCACCTTCTTCTTGTGGATTGACCATGAAAGACGTATCGAGTCCTCACTTGAGTTAGTTTACGGAACCCCCTCTAGATTGGCCATGATTGGAGAAACACAGACCAAGAGATGAGAAGGCCTTTTCCAAGCTAAGATACACAAGTAGAGGATCACAATGTGCATGTAAGATTTGATTCATGATGCGGGAAATGCGTGAGATTTTTTATGTTATGGCTGCATTCACAAGGGTTTAGCATGCCATGATGTGAAATAACATGTATGTCAATCCATTTGAAATAAACAGGTTAGTTGTTAGGTAAAGATGAAAATATGAGGAAATGAAAATCCAACACCGGGGGTTGGATTTGAGATTTGTTCAATGTCTGTGTGACACTGCAGTATGAGTAGTGTAAGTGAGGTGACAAAGTTACTCGTGTGGTAATAGGTCAAAAGTTTGAGGTTTCATACTACGACTAGGTCTCATGAGGAGGTCAAAATTATTTCAGGTGAGCAATGCAGCATACCCTAATGAATGATTTGGTTAATTTTACCCAATTAGGGTAAATTTTCGGATGCCTATTTGGTCAACGCTATTTGAGGGTATGTGGTGATGCATGAATTATTGCCCCGTGTGGGCGAATGATTCGGGTGTGAAGCGTATACCCTTGAAGATTTGGTAAGGTTAGACTTTTGAAGTAAGTTTGCCCCTTGAGGGCTTAGGTTAGGACATCAACTAGGATATCCTTTTTATGTGGTAGATGGTTTGGGGTAGGTATTTTCCCTTTTTGGGCTTTCGGTGTGTATAATTGCCCTGGAAGGGCTGTGAGTTGGATGTCGAGTGGACATCGCGTAGATTGAGGTGAATGATGCTTTATGTATCTAAGTGGTTTCATGTTGTCCTAGGGTAACATGATCTAAGTGTATGCTATATGGCAACAAGTGCTTCACCCGCTCAAGTACTATCTTTTCTCAAGGAGACAGATTAGTACAAGAGAAAGCTTCGCGGTATTAGGGGTACCTTAGACTTGCGGGCTAATATCTTCTATTGCAATGCGAAATTTATGAATATATCATAATTAAGAAAATACGGAATAATGTGATCAATAATTTTCAGCACTTATCCAAAATCTTTGAAAAAACAAGTTTTTAGAAAAATCCCCAGCGGAGTCGCCAGTGTGAGAGGACGACAAGGAGCGAAGGGCCGAGAGCGCGCGGAATGAGAGGCGCGGTCCATCGGGGTGTTTGAAAAGTGCACAGGGTCAGGGACCCGGGAAAAGTTTGGTAGGGAAAGCGAAAAACATTTTTAGATCGGTCAAACCCAAATCCGCCGTCTCTTAGTGTAGAGTCACCACCTGGATTAGCTCTTTCTAGGAATTAAAATCCTGTGAGGCTTAAAGTCCGGGGGACGGCCCACTAAGACACAGAGATTTGGGTTCGGGATAAGTTGCTTATTTCTTATGTGATCACATTATATTACATCTATAGAAAAACGTATTTCTTAATTGTGCATATTCGCACTTACATCGTTTTCGAGTTATTGTGCATGATTTAACGCGGATATGGAAAATAATAAAACCATACATAAAGCGATAAATAAATACGGGAAAGTAAACATTAAAAATTACATAACCTCGGGGGATGCAACCGCCCGCCTAATCTATTAATTACATTTCTCAAAAGAAATAATTAAAATGCGATACCCGAAGGAAAATAAAATCCTAGGTATGCATCTAACCTGAATCCACAAAGGTTAGCACGAGATATGGCACAATATTTGCACATATGTTCGATTTGATTTCGGCGAGGCTCGTGTGGCCTAATTAAAACATCGATGATTGAAAATTTCTTATTTAGAAATAAAGCAATTTATTTTATTTACAAGTATGTTGATCATTTTTAATTAGTGAAAATAATCGCATGGTAAAATGTGAGGTCTGTTATCCGGGAATAATTTTTATTCCCTTCGTGTGGGTATCCTAACAGAAATTAAAGATGAAGACGAAGTATTACAACATTTATACAATAAAAGAAAATAAAATAATTCTTAGATCCACATATAAAATTGAAATAAGAAATTTTTAGGAGGCACGAGATGAAGCAGCTCTAGGAACTCAGAGGCTTACCTTTTCGGAGTAAATCCACTTCAGCGTATCCGTATGATCCCCGGGAGCATTCCTCGTTTGTTTTTCAATTGTGGTTTAGTGTGGAAAAATAAGTGTTTATTTATCCAAAAGATAATCAGACTCGGGCGCTAAATTTGTTTTAGGTCCGAGAATATTTGAAGATTTTTGTAGAAAAAGATGGAAGAAAAATGATTTGAAAATAATAAAATTTGGGATCCAAATGCATTTTGGATCCGAACATAATCAAAGAAACCTTAGAAGAAATGTAGAAAAAGTCAGAATTATTTCTCTAGAAAAATATTATTTTGCTGTATAAAAATTTCTCCGTCGTTGTCAAGAAAAAACTATATTTTTGTGAATTTTTTCCGATCCTCCTTTTCCACGGAAAATTCTCCATATTTATAGTCAGAATTTTTCCGGTACCATTTAAATGATATTATTTCCTTTTTTCATTATGTATTTGGACCATATTGTGGTACAATTCAAGTACCATTTTTATTTCTTATATATATATATATATATTCTTATAAAAAACAATTTAATTAAATTATTCTAAACCCTTAAATTTTATTTAGGTCCTTAAAATATTTTAAACCTTTAAGTTTTCACATAAGGCATTTAAATATTTTTTTACGATCCTAAATATTTATTTAAGGCCTGAAATATTTATTTTTTTTACGAGGAGAACTCCCATTTGAATATCACCGGAAGGTCGAAAATTGTGTAATCTAAGGATTAAAAAATCCCGAAAAACCATCATCATCGAACACGTGAGCTGGTACAAAATCTCGTGCTCACACCTACCACCAAAGGTTTCTTTTTCTAACTTTTTTTTGTTAATTACACCAAACAATTTTATCCGCAACTTCAATAATCAAAATACAGTAATTCGATTACAAACCCTTGTTCATTCAGTTAAAAAGTTGACTACAAATCCTTGTTATTTCAGTATTATTAAAGTATCTTAAAAATCGACATTTATATTAAACAAATGATCAGTTATTTAATTACCAAAACCAACATGTCTCCTATAATCAACAAGTACAAACCATAATTGAGGAGCAATTGCAAAATATAATGACAGTTTTGGGGCCCATGATGAAAACTACACAAATGTGAGGTATTGATTGGTGCATTTAACAATAAAATTGTAGAGGTAAGACATTAATTGTTTTTTCTCCGTGAAAATCAATCACATGACATCAATTAGGCTAGACATTAATTGATTGAAGAATTTCCTTCAAAAAACAATGTTCAATGACAAATTTTCAAATGGTGATATTGTGTATCTGATGAAATTTGTATTAGTCTACTTTTTAATAATATATTTTTATATTAATGAAAAATTAAATTTGTAATTGAGATTTTTTTCAGGGAAATACAAGCCAATACCTTCTTGGGTAAAATATTTTTCCTTTTACATAATAGGAATAATATTTTTACTTTTCCTGATTTTTTAATTTTACCTTTTCCCTTTTACCATGATTAAATATTTCTTTCTTTTTTTCAAACATTCTCTCTCTTAATCTTCCTCCTCCTCCTCCCCTTCTTCTTATAATCAAGATCTCTATAATTCGAAATCTCATCATCAAAATTTGTTGCTACGTTTCAACTCATTCTAATTTCATCATCAAATTTCGAACTAGATCCAAATTTGTTGCTGCGTTTTTTTCTCATTCCGATCTCTTCATCAATTTTCCGATCTGTGTTGCTATCTCTTTTCATTCCTTTGATTTTTTCTGATTTATTTTATCTGTATTCTGGTTTGCTTTCTTCTTCGATTTGATTTTCTGATTTCTGTTTCTTTGTTTTTCTTGTGATTTTTTGTTCCGATCTATTTTTTTATGTGATTTGTTAGTTCATTTTCTGCTCCTTTTTTGTCTTGTTTTGTGTAGATTTTCAATTTGTTTCGGTTTGTTTCAATTTTCCAGTGAGTTTAGTTTCAATTTTTAAGGCTATTTCGTGATTTGTTTCAGTTTTTATTTCTAATCCGGTGAGTTTAGTTTTTCTCAAGAGAGTTTAGGTTTGTACGATTTTTGTTTTCCGTATTCTTACTTTGCTTTTTCTGTGCAAGATGTTAACTGTTTTTGTGTATTATCATGGAATTTGAATATATGTTTTCAAGAATCTCAAGTATGAAGATCGTGATGTGATTGTTGATAATCTTGTTAGTTTTTATGTCTTTTCCGACTTTCATTATAATTCAATTTCACATCATGTCATTATACCTGGTATAATGACTATTATACCTGGTATAATACTAATTATACCGGGTACAATAGCTATTATAGTTTGTGTAACGAGTAATACAAAAACATAATCACATAATTGGAGATAAAGAAAGTATGACGGTCAAGTTTCAAGTTTCACATTTGAATAGTATTTGATCATTATACATCAAGTTTTATATTTTACATTAAAATCCGATTTTCAGAATATGTCATTATACATGATATAATGCAAACTAATACTATAAAAAATAACTAAAGATAAAAAAATATCAAGATCAAGTTTCAGTTATCGCATTTGCATAGAATTATAGTCATTATACCGGGTATAATAGTCAACATAACAAAGAATATGAGAGAAATATTCAAATCATTGAAGATAATGAAAATTTTAATATTTGATTTCAAATTTCATATTCGAACAATATAATTGACATTGTATCTGGTATAATGTCTATTATACCATGTATAATATTTGTTATACCTGCTATAATTTTTGTTATACCTCGTATAATAATTATTATACCTGAAATCGTTGGTTATTCTTATGTTCACGTATTTTGAAAAATCAAAATTTAAATTCACGTTTTTTGAAAAATCAAAACTTAAATTCACGTTTTTTGAAAAATCAAAACTTAAAATATGAGATTTGTAAAATTACATTAATATTCTATTAAATAATTTAAATAATTAAATAAGAAATTCTCTAAAAATGAAATTAAATATTAATTATTAAATAAATATTTCGAATAAATATAAATTAAATATTTTGAAATATTCGAGCTTAGAAATCAATATTCTATTAAATTTCTATTTTGTATTTATACTATTAGATTTCTATATTCTATTTATTATTTATTTTATTTATATTTTTATTATTCTTTAAATTAATATTAAATTTCTATTAATATTAATAATATATGACCTAAAATTATTTTGACCTTTTCTGGTATTTTCATAAAACCTCATTTTTTTACTACCTTTTGTTTACAAGGGCTCGTATTTCAACTCTTGTTCGGGGTCCAAAATATCTTCAAGACGGTCTTGTTATTATTAATTGGTTGTCCGATGATAATTGGATTGGCGGCAGTGATACAGCCATGCAGCGTCAGAGGCTGGTGGCCGCCGCCCCTCCGCTGGAATTTGCAAAAACCTGCCAATAGAAGTCTTAAGTTTTATAGAAATTATAACAAGGATCAGATCTAAAAACCTTTCTCTTGCATGTTTAATATGTGTCCCAAAAAATGAATGAAACAATATAAAATAAAAAATAAAGTAATTTTTAAAACACATATCAAGTATGGAAGAGAAATTTTCTCAGTATATTAATCCTTGTATAATTAACCATTGTGCTACAAATAAAGGTGGGGGCGGAGAGGAAAGGTGAATAACAAATGAACATTTTTTTTCTAAATTTTTTGTTAATTATTTTCAATAGTTAATTAAAAGCCTAGTGCACAGGCATTTTCAACCATATATTTTTAATTTTCATTTTCGATTCTATTGCATTCTAAAATTTATAGTTGTTATAGTATTTTTTCTTTAACTATACAGTTTATTTTTCACTTCAACTTTAAAACACAACTATAAAAGTAATGATAAATTTCTAAAAAATAAAATAAGTTTTTTTAATAAAAGAACATTATTATTCAAAGTAAAATAATTTTAAAAAATTAAAATCAATAAGAAAATACAAATTTTAACTTGTGAACAATGTTTGTCATTCTAAATTTGAAAAGACACTGTTCACATTTTAAAATTTGAAACCGAAAATGAAGTGGGTTTGAACATCTCCACTTCATTTCCAACTCCAAATCTCACTTTTAAAGTAGGATTAGAGATGTCTTAGTGTTAATTAGTTATTATTCTAGTTGTAACAGAAATCAAGTGTATTTTACCACTTGCAAATCAAACTACTAACATCTTTGTTAAAGAAAATTTCAAATATGATAAATAATTTCTTCAAGCTATAGTAATAAGAATTATATTATTAATTGAATACAATAACTACATTATTAAAATGTTTAGAATAAAGAATGATGCATTCATTCATTTATAAATACATAAAGATCATGCAACACTTTGTTGTTTCATATCAACTACAGATGTATTAGTATTTCCTAAAATATAGAAAAAAAATTGGGTGAAAAACATTTTTTTCATCTCCTTCTTTTTTTGTTTTTTTAGAAAGCACTTATTAATTTTTTTTGTACTTGTTGAAGCATATCTCATATCAGCTATTCTGCATTATAAAATCTAATTTCATCACATAACATTCAGCCTTAACAATAAAATAAACTTGCCCTTAACATGATGTAATTCAAAGCATGAATAAGAGATATTGTGTCATGGTATTGTGTTAAAATGCATTAAACACTTTCTATACGAATATTTTGGCCTCCATCAAAATACTAGATTTTGTTTAAATTTTGACAATGCCGCCCCTCCCCTCTAGTGGATTTCTGACTCCAGTCGGCGGCAACCTCTAATAATTTTCTAGTTCAATTAATTTCTTCAAATTTTGTCTTAATTTCTTTCAATTAAACTTTGACAATGAAAGATCAATGTTAGGGTAACCATTTTTCCCATTTTTCATTCCCCAAATCCCATTTTACAGGATCTATAGTGTTTTGCTCCAACCATCTTTCTCATTTTCCATTCCCCATTTCAGATTTCAATAAAATAATAATATTTTATTACTCAAATAATAAACCCATAATATAAAATATATAAATATTAAATCCATTATACACATATAATAATTAAATAATAAAAAAAAGTAAACTTAAAATAATAAAATAATCATTCCCCAAAATGGAGTTCCCTATTTATGGAGAACCTCATTTTGGGGATAGAGCAAATGGGGAATGGTTGGAGCAAACCATTTCCCATAATGGTTCCCCGTTTTGGGGAAATCCCTAAAATGGGGAACTATTGGACATGCTCTTACTCTATATTTAACAACCCAACAAATCTTATTGAACTAGTTAGCCGTTTGTTTTTTTAAGCAGTATTTTAGTTTCAAGTTTTATTAATGTAGAAAATAATCGATACGACATTTTTAACATTGGTACTAATAATACTTTGATCTGTGAGTACAGGGGAGAGCAAGAAACCTCAAGAACCGAACCCGAGAACTGGATCGAATCGAACCAGATCAAATTAATTAGGTTCGGTTCTTCATTCTAATGTTTTTGTAATTTGGTTTTAGGTTCGGTTCTCGGTTTTGAGAAAAAAACCAAATAAACCGAGAACCGAAACTAATTAAAAAAATTAAGGTTCTTTTCTCCTTATCAGTTCATTCATGTTTTATTCATTTCCAAATTTTATAATATAATTTTTTTATATCTTATATTGTAGGTTATTGAAATGGAAAAAGTGCTTTGCATAGTTGTTGTGTTCATTCCTTATATATTTGTTTAATTTTTTGTTATAATGATCATTACATTTAATTTTTATTTTCTCAAACAATAGTTAATTCTTTAACATGAAAATAATTATTACATTTTTAATTTTGCTCTCCCAAAAAATAGTTAAATTTTTTTCATGAAAATATAATTTGATATTATATGGAACCGAACCGAACTTAAATATTCAGGTTCTGTCCGGACCGAATCAAAATCTATTAACTTCAGTATTATGTTCTTAATTTTTCTGTTATTTGATTTTTAATTTATTTGATTCAGTTCGATTCTTGGATAGAACCGACCAATACTCTCCTCCCATGGGAGTACAAAGAAAAAATTATATGGATTCCGTGCATTAAATATTATTATAGGTCATGTTTTCTATATAACCTATAAATATGTTATTACTTTTTATAAGGATCTAAATGTATAAAATAAAACAATGAATTGAGACATGTAAATGGTACTACTACATGAACTCTCGTTAATACCTAAATGGAAATATCATTAATGAAAACATTATTTAAACAACTAAATTTTTCGTGAATATAACTCCCAATCCAACATATACCACGTTATCTTCGTTTGATAGATTTCGCAGGATGTATACATTTGTTGTCAACGTAAATAAGTTACATGGTAATCATTGTGTTGTCAACATGCACGACAATTACTTTTTACCCTCACGTGATAATAAATGTCAGTAACACATGTATATTGTGTAAAGAAATTAGACCATGTTCTACTGAACTCATTTAAATGTACAATCCAATTAAGTTTTATTCAAATAGTTTTAATATTCGGTATTATCAATTAATATTAAAAATCTTAAATAATATACAATAGCACATATATTGTTTAATATTTTATAAAAAAAATTAATAATTGTTATTTTTGTAATAAGTAATTTGAGTAAATAAATAAAATTAAATTTTTTTACATTGATAATAATTAAATAATAATAAAGTTTAATTTTAAATCAGTAATAATAATTTTAAAAAATGATATTCAAAATTAAAAATATAATAATAATTATGATAATTTAAATTAGTATTGAAATTAATGAATATTAATAAATTTTAATATTATATGTTATAATTTAAAATATTATAGATTACTGATATTATTAAATTAATATTTCAATAGTTTCGGAAAAGTAATATGCAGTTTAAATCACTTTTAAAAAAAGTTTGTGGATTTATTAATTACAAAATGACGTTTGAGGTTAACAAAACATGAATTTTTTCTTAAGGTGTTCAATCTTAGTGACGTGGTAAAGAATATTTTTAAAATTCCAAATTTAATCATCTTCTTCCTCCAACCAAATCCCAAAACCAAGAACCATCCTCCAAAAATTGAACAGGGACATCTTCCTCTTTAAAGCTTTGATGTTCATAAATGGAGATTACGATTTCTCTCTCTCCTTTTTGTTCATTCCGCCGAAATTATCTACATCGTTGTCAATTGCAAACATCTATTGCGAGAAGAGGTGAAAGATGGAAGTAATTGTTGCGGCTAAGATGACAGCTGGTGCTATTGCGGCTAAGATGACGGTGAATGCTGCTCCGGCGAGACGACGATGATGGCTACTGCGGCTTCGACTGGCTAAACTGCTTTCCTTGTTATCCATTTCTCTGATACCCCTCTTTTTCACTACACTCTGCTTTCCATTTTTACTTGGTTTTTCATTTTCCGCTGCAATTTTTTTAGCTCTGTTGATGGCACATGTTGAGAGTAATTTCAGAGATTGTCTGACTTCTCCAAAGGATGGGGGAATTGGTTTTGAAGATTTGGAAATGGAATTCTGCGTTACACTAATTTTAGCTGTGTTTGGGCTTTTTTTCTGAGAAATTCTCGATGTTTAAGTTGTCGTTTTTTCTATTTTGATTGATTTTCTCAGCAGCCAAACATGGATTATTGTTGATCTCCGATTCTTGTTCTGATTTTGTTTAGGATTGGTTCGTGTAGGAAGAGATTTGAGCAGACGAAAATGGGATTAAATTGTACTTGGATAAGCAGCCGAAAGATTTTGTTAATAATTAGAATTCAGTTTCTTTGTGCTTTGAATCTACAGATGAGCTAATGTAACATGGGTCGTAAACAAGCATTTCTGAAATTGGTTTAATGTAAACAAGAGATGTTAGGGTTTGAGACCACGAAGAAAATTGAGTTTTTTTCGAGTATCCCATCAAATCCTTCTTTTATTAACATTTCAAAAAATAAATTAAATCACGTGATATTTTTTTTTAGATTTACCCTTATTGATATGCTTACTTTGTTGGATATTGGGTACATACGAAGTTAAAAAAGAGATGATAATGAATTAGTCAAATTAGATGGATATATTTTAAATAAAAAAATTAAGTTATTTCATGGAGAATAAATTGCGGCCATTAATGTTTAAATAGTATTTTCGCTTCTCACGTACATTTTTTCTCTAATAATATATTCAAAATTTTCATTTTAAAACAAATTTATGTCACAAAAACAGTTATTTTTTACTTAAGTCATTACAATATTTTGCTTGTTTTTTCTCTCATCTAAACAAAATATATAGTAATTTATGGAAACAAAATAAATTTTTTTCACAATTCTACATCGATATGCAATGTGAATCGATAGTGGACTCGGAACTTGTTTCAAGGCGGCACCAAAATAATTTTTATTTCCTCAAATTTAATCACGCTATGTTGAATTTATATAAAAAAAATTTCATGTTGATGCAATTTTTAATAATTATTTACTCGAATATTAATTTTCAAATTAACATTGTTTAGTTGATACTGATTTTTGTCGATTATACTTTTGAAATAGTATTTCTTTGTCTAATTGGTGGGCTCTAAGTGTAAGCGTAAAACTGACACTAGCAGTCGCACAACTAAGGCAGTGTACCTATCGTTGACAAGTTATAGTTCTGGTTTTGTCCAGGTTATCGATCCTCAGGAAAATGTAACAAACTACCAAGCTACTCAGGATTGGTCTATGTTTGAGCGGATAGATAAAGGTTTCGGAAATTAAACTAATCCTAATCTAATGATCAATCAATCAGTCAATCTGTTATGTTCTCGGGATTCTTGACCTAAACGGCGGTTCTAACTCGATTAAGGATAAAAATGGGGGTGGCGCTTGCTCAACCCGGTATGGAAGACTAAACTCAAGTCGAAGGCCAAAACCTGAAATCACTATCCAGCAATATGCATGAGCTACCTTAGGTGTTTATGGGCACTTAACCTCTAATCCTTGTTTAAAGGTGGGTTAACTCGTCGAATCAGAAAATAGGGTTACTTATGTTCCACAGGGTCG